>JAJIYU010012389.1:0-14620 GCA_030144865.1 Tinospora cordifolia | reverse complement strand
TACTCAATTTTATTTAATTAATTGAGTTTATGAATTTCAGTTATTTCTTATACTATTGCCTTATTAAATTTTTAATTTTAAGTTATGTGCGGTTAAATACGATCAAGGCATGAAATGACTGAAATAGAAAGTCAAGTGTGCGTCGCTTGTAATGTAACACCGGCCCGGCCTGCCATTTGGTTTAGTCCACTGTCAAACAAATGGTGGATGCGTTCAATGCTTAATGATACGGGGGTTGGGGTGTTACAGTCAGACCCTTTGAAATACTTAAAAGAATCGGGGAATGTGCTTATGAGTTGGACCTACCGAACCAAATGACTTCAGCTCATAACGTATTCCATGTATTTATGTTAGAAAGTACGAACTTGAAAAGAGAATCAAATATTAGCTCATATGAAATTAGCAAGTCTTAGTGGTCCCATGAACACACTTGCCTATTCAAAGCAAACCATCCCCTCTTGTTTGGAAACTTGCCCAACTTTGTGAGCTGCCCTAGCTGCCTTAAATGGCCCCATTGTGCTCATGAACATTTATATAAACCCCTTCTTGCTCACTTTCATCTCATCCCAAAGCAAAGAGTTGACACTTCCCTCTTTGTTTGTTCTTGCCCTCTTCTAACTTCTCTTTTCTCTCTTGTGTGAGAAGTTCTAATTTCAGTCTTATAGTGAGTTGGTGTTTGGAAGTGCTTGAACATGGAACCCTTGCTAAAATTTTTAGGAGAAAACATCATAAGGTAGAGGAGATTTCTTGAACTTCTACTTTGCTCTTTCAAAATTTTAGCATGTTCATGCTTATTTGCATTGTAGTTTTCAACATGTTTTATTTTAGTTTAAGCATGTTTAATCATATTTTAATTTTAGTTCAGTATGTTTTTATCTTTAATCACTTATGAGAGCATGCCATGCTTAAAATCCATGTTTAAAATTTAATTCAATGTTTCAAGCATGATATATAATGTTTTCATGCTTTCTTGGTTGTTTAAAATTCTGAAATTTGTATTCTAAATTTCTTTCATAATTATGTGATCTTAAACATAAGAAAGTGAAGATAAGAACCACATATTGTTATAGTGACCTGTATAAGTGCTATGGTTGTTCTTAACGCATGCTGGAGTGTGTGGTTGCGTGGCACAACTAAGGGTTACTTGGTATGTGGCATCTAATGGAAAGTGACAAAGAAATGTCTTTCCACCTCAAAGAGGGGTATCTAAATTAAGAACATCAAGGGACTAGAGCCCTTTCGGTCCTAATGTCAACTACAACCAAAAAGTGTGTGAATCACTTAAATGCATGAAAATGTTTGAATTTGGATGTGCTATTGATTTGAAGTAGTAACTTAGTTTAATGAATAATCCACTGGGCTATGTACTCACCCCTTCCTTTTATTTTTCAGGAATTTGAAATGCATGATCAAGCTTGCTAAGGAATTAGAAAGTCTATTTTTAGAAAGTTTATGTGTAAGGCAATATTGCCCAAATTTTGAATAAAAATTTTCCCTAAATTTTTATTTTAAATTTTAGAGTTATGTACTCTTTCTTTTGATTATACGAATTCAACAATGTATCTCTTTATTTTATAAAAAAAGAGTTTGAGATTTTCCTTTATTCACTTGTAATTCTTGTTAAAATTTAAACTCAATGGAGGTGTATTTATGAGTATTTCAATAAGTGTTAGAATAAAGAAATTTAGATGCTTGTTGTGTATTTGTAAATGTAACATAGGACCTAACCTATGTTGTGATTAAGCTCAGACCTGTCTCTTAGGGTTGGGGTGTTACAACCTCCCCAGATTGGTACCACCTTTGGCATAAGACTAGACTTTTCCTTTGAGTTACTAACTAAATTGTCCCTAGTGAGCTATCGATTGAACTCTTATACCACCTTTGTAACACCTCGACCTCCGAATCCTATCATAATTGCCGTTGACTGGGTGTCTTCGTCTCTTTACTCGAGACATAATTCAAGTTAAACGTGTGGTCACTCCTGCTTTTAATATTCGAGAATTGGCATGTTACTTTTATTCTTTCTTTCTCGTTAATCACAACCATCCCAAAAAAAACATGAGAATGCAAAAACATAACAATTAATAATATGCACGAGTAGGACATAGGGATGATGTGATAATTAGACAAAACTCATCAATGGCGAAAGACTCTGACCCTAAGGCATGAGTTCGAATGAACCAATAAACCAATACTTGGCCCCATGGTCGAAGTTAATAAATAAATCAACCACACATCAAATCAAATGTGGGTCCCATGCCCTACAAACGAAAATTGTAAATGGACTCCTACTTTTATACCTCAACTACTGAAAGGTATACTTGAACTACAAAATTGTCTCATTCACTTGTCAGCATAAGTGTCTTCAGTTATTACCTAAAAAATAGATTAGTGGGGTGAGCTCAAGAGCCCAATGGTTCATGTACATCACATTTCAAACACTATTAAAGTCAAGGACATAAAACATACAAATAGTTATAAATCATTAGGCATTTTAAAACACTTCAATTGTTTATGCTGTCGTTAAGACCAAAAGGAATCTCTCGGTATTCCCCTATGTATAAACTCTTGAAAGTAACACTTCGAAAGCCAATTCCTCATCATGACACAACCTTAGGAGCAAGGTCTCACTTGATCCTTAGTCCCATCTCAACTATTGCCATAGTAGCATGGACACCTGTAACACCCCGACTCCTGAATCCTATCACAACTCCATTCACTGGGAGTCTTTGTCTCTTAGCTCAAGACAGAATCAGTTCGAACATGCAGTCATTCTCGCTATCAATATTCGAGAACCAAGACATTACTTATATTCTTTTTCTTTAGTCGCAAACCATCCCAATAGAACAACAGAGTGCGGAAACATAGACAATAATATCATGCATGATTTAACATAGGGATGGCGCGTCAACTAAAAGTAACATGATTAAAATCATAAAGAAATAAAATACTTTGACCCCATAGTTTGAGTTCAAATGAGTTAATAATCAAGACTTGGCCCCATGGCCGAAGTCAATAAATAAATCAACTAGACATAAATCAATTGTAGGTCTCATGCCCTACAAACCAAAATAGTAAAAAGATTCCTATTCCTATACTTCAACTACTGAAAGGTATACTTGAGTTACAAAAATTTTCTCCGTTACTTGTTAGCATAAGTGTCCTCAGTGATTACTTAAAAAATAGATTAGTGGAGTGAGCTCAAGAGCCTAGTGGATCATATACAACACATCTCAAACAATATCAAAATCATATACATAAACATGCAATTCAATTATTTCAGTTGATGTTATGATCGAAAGGAATCTTCTTGGTATTCCCCTATGTTTGAACTCTTGGAAGTAATGTCCCAAAGGTCAATTCCTCGTCGTAACGCAACCTTAGGAGTGAGGTCTCACTTCATCCTCAGTCCCTTTTCAACTACTGCCATAGTAGCATGGACACTTGCCTAAGGTGGGAAAATACCCACGATGACACTATACTGCTGCCACAATATCTGTATCATTGCCTCGGTGCGTGTTTAGACTCTTAATTGTCTTTATTTAGTGACCACTAGCATGCATAATTTATCTCATCATCACAATACATGTATCCACTAAACATGTTGACAAATTATCATGTAACAGGTCACACAGATCATATTATCAAATACATAACATAGATGGCATATTCTTAGAATTATATTCAATAATAGAAACATGTAGCATGCTATCAAGGTATCAAAGGTATCACAGGTATACAAACATACAATGATTAATGCATCATTCCTAGCATGCTTCTAGGCAATATAAATATAGTAAACAAATCATTCATGTATTACATTTGATACTAAGATAATATCAGAGAGAGGGGCTACATCCCTTTTCATATCTCTCCACCAATAACCCTATCAAACTATCCATCTGTTTGAGGATGAAATGCAGTGCTCACGGTGAGTTTAATGCCCAATTCTTTCTGTAGGCTCACCAGAACTGAGATGTGAACTTAGAATCTTTCTTTGACACTTTGGTCTTGGGTACACCATATAGCCTTATTATCTCCTTGACATACAACTCTCCTAGTTTTTCAACTGTATCTGTAGATCGAATGGGCAGGAAATGAGCTACCTTTGTGAGATGATCTACAATCACCCACACTGTGTCTTCACCCTTCTGGTTTTTGGGTAGGCTGCTTATGAAATCCATTGCAAAATTATCCCACTTCAATTTTGGTATCGAAAGTGGTTACAATATCCTTGAGGGTTTTTTATGTTTGACCTTCACCTGTTGATAGGTTTAACAATTAGATACATATTTGGCTACATCCCTCTTCATACCTCTCCACCAATAAGTCTTTTTTAGGTTCTGGTACATCTTATCACCTCCTGGATGCATTGTGTACTTAATTTGTTGAGCTTCATCTCATAAATTCTATGGTTTTCTTAAGGTTTATTATATTTGAATTATTTTATTTTAATTATTCAACAAAATTCTGAGGTATTACAACCTACCCCCCTTAAAATAATTGTGCTTGAAATTTGTACTGATTTACTTAATTGTACTACTACTGTTGCTGCTAAGGAGCTTGAGCTATGGTGGGATAGAACTTTGCCTGTGTCCTTGCTAGTTAAAATGGAAACATAATCCCCATCGTTTGGCCTGCTCCCTCTGCTCCTCTTTAGCATGGTTTGATTAGGAGCATTGATGCTCATACTTCTAGGTCTGAGGTGTCCTATTACCCTCATCCTGATAAGTATTATGTTTCTTGTTCCCATTCTCTGCCTTTTGATCATCTTGTGGCCTTTTATTTCCATTTTTTAGGAACTGTTCAAAGTTAATGTCTCTTTTGAGTACTTGGGCTATAATTACTATCTCCTTAAATGTGGTTAGCCTAAAAAGAATAACAAACTTCCTAATTTCTTCTCGTAGTCCTTCTGCAAATTTGTCAGCCATGGCCTACTCATCTCTAACCAACTTTGGAGCAAATCTTGATAGCTCAGTAAACTTTCTCTCATACTCGATCACCGTCATGATTATTTGAGTCAGTCGCACGAATTCGACTATAACCATCTTGTACTAGCCGTGGAGAAGAAGTTATCATAAACAACTTCTTGAACTGCTCTCATGTCATAATCGAAACATCATTCTTAGGGTTGTTCATGATCATCTCCCACCAGTGATAAGTAGGTCCAATGAACTGATGTGCACCAAACGCTACTCATCTAGGGCCAGTTGCTCCTAAAACATTTAAATGTTTGTTCATTTTCGAAAACCATACGTCAGCTACCATGTGATCCACCTTTCCATCAAACGTACTAGGACACAGCTTCTGGAACTCAATTAATAAGTTCCTTTGTTCTTTGTCTTTTGCGACAATTCAGTTTAATGCTATTAGACCATTTGGCAATAGGGCCTGATGAGCCTAAGGCTGGGGTTGTGGCTGTACCAACGGTGAATTTTGTGCCTAAGGTAGAGCCCTCATAATCTACTCAACCACTTGTCAAGTGATTTGTGCCAACATCTCTGACAATAAAATTGCTCCAACATAAGTTGTTGCTGCTACATGTGCCCCCTTATCCCTCTAACCAGAGTCATCAGTGTTCTCAGTCCTTGTTTCATTTTCTCGGGTTCTTGCCATTATCTACAAGTTATATTATATGATAAGGTACCATAATGGAGAATCATAATCTTATTTCAAATCTATCTGGGTATACACAAACCCCATGTTTCCTTATCCACGAGATATAAAATGTTTTTTCAGACTTGTGATGACAGCCTATCTTTCCTATGTTTTTTTTTGTGTCAGTTTCCTCATGTTTTCAGTTCGTTTGTGCTATCGTGGCACTAGATTCACGTGTCTAGGTTCTTAATTTCTTCAGTGACCTATCAATTTATTCTTCTAAGTTCTGTTCGAGAATTTTCAAGGTCCTCTAATGTAGTCGAGTGAAGGGTTTGAGTTTATGTTCACAAAACAAGTGATGTCATATTCATGAAGTTCAAATATAGCATGCATTCAAACAAACATACAATCATACAATTTCATGCTAGCATAGAGAAATTCCAAGCTTCCATCCATGCTTCCGAGTTCGAGCATCCCATACCACTATTGCCCAACGACACAGGCTTCCACCTAGAGATCTCACTACACCCAAACTGTAACACCTCGCCTCCTCACTCTAGCATGCTTGAGTCACGTGTGCATATTATCCTCTTGGGCCTTCTGGGAGGTGAGTGATGTCACGTTATCTATCACTACCCGTAAGTCAAGTGATGTCATGTTATCTATCTCTTATTTCTTTCTTTCTATGTCACAACTTTGTCAGACTCCTTAAGTAACATTAACTCATACATAGATGTCATAAAACACAAGTGAAATCAAAAGCAATTCAATATCATTTACTTGAAAATCAATATTCAAGAGGTACAAAACCTTCATGTTTATTACAGTGAAAAATAACTATAAAATTGATAAAGAAAATAGGGATCAACACGCTAGACTTAAACACTTTATGACATTGAAAAGGTAAACTTAGAGTTGAAAATCATCACGCAACCTCTAGTCCTTAATTTTTTGAAATGTTAGAAAAGGAGTATGAGCTGGAGAGCCTAGTGGATCTTTACAAATATTTAGATCATTGTTTTAATCAAACAAACCACACATGTCAAAACACTTTCGTATATTAGTTGATTCAAACAAATTACTTGTTTACAGTTGACATTTAGACCGAAAGGATTTATACTTGTGTTCCAGCTCTTGGGAGATAAATCACTCTTGGAAACTCAAACCCCTAACCTGTGAAGTGGGATCAACTTAGATGCCCAATTCTAAATCAAGAAAATCAATAACAAAACTAGCGAGCCGGGTTGGGGTTGGAACACATATCGTGTCAGTACGTGGTTAGGATCTTTATTAATCTTTCTTTAGTGATAAATCACATAATTAATCAGATTAAATTTGGCATACAAAATGTGAGTATGGAAATGATCATTTAACGATATTTGTGAGCATTTATATTGCATAATAAACATGTCATAGGGTGAGCCATATCATCACACAATCATTATTCATAAACTCTAAGCATGCATAATCATGTATATTCATGACATATCAAGTCAATCATATTTAGAACATACTCACACATGCAAACTTTATTTAAATCGAAATAATACAGGAAAATTGGAAATCATCTCCACCTTATACGCTTAATCCCTTTGGTTTTGATTATCTAATGTCCTTGAATCTTCAACATTGAAAACCAAGCCCCATGGCTTATTTACTTGTTTCTAGCATTCTTTAATCATAGTCTAATGGTCTCTAACCCTATATGATTCATAATGGTTAAAGAAATCACCCTAGATGAGTTTAAGCATGGTCTTGTGTCTGTCTACTGAGATAAGAACAGGCACTACTGTAGTAACCAATGTACAGGGATGAAAATAGGGATTTACAAGTGAATTATAGGGGTTGCCTATCATGGTAACTAGACGGTATTGTTGGGTCTCAGTTGCATTACCATAGTAGGCTACCACGGTAAATCGAGAATGTTATTTTTCATAGGAAGTTGCACTACCGTGGTAGCATGGATAGAAAACAAGGAAAACGGTGACACTACCATGGTAATAATGATCATTATCGTAGTTACCAGTGGGAAACCAAATTCTGGGCTTGTTCTACTCATTTTGTGTTCTCCTGTGACATGACATCGTACTACTTCAACTTTTAGACCACAAAGCATGTATTTGCCATAGATAAAGTGGTTATGCATCTGTTGAACCTTCAAGCCTCTCTGGTTGATCATCACACTTGCCTAGCAACAGAATTTGTGCCAAAATCTATTTTTCCTCCTTCCTACTACTCTATTTCCTGTGTAGAATAGCTAGGGATGAAAAGGATGTTAACGACCTATTGGGAGAGCAACAAGAGAAGTATTTCATTCTAGCTGGGATGCGGAGAATGGGCCATAAGCTTGGGTTTATATAAAGTTCTAATGGACATGGTTTTGAAAGTTTGGGTTGATTTCTTTGTAACTTTCTAATTCTTAGTATTACTTGGTTCCCACGCATAAATATTTGTAATTAATGTTTTTAGAAGTTGCTAATGAGTTAGTGTAACACCCCAGGCTGGGAATCTGGTCACATTTGCCATAGTAGGTGCACTTGTTTCTCAACTCAAGACATAAGCACAATACAATGAGCACTCACTCTTGCTCGCATGTGGTCATTCCCACTTCACCATCTAGGCACTGGGATATTACTATTTCTCATATCATGTCCTGGTGAATTTATACGAGATCACATCCCATCATATATCAGAGTAACAACATATTAATTCATCTCATGAAAAATAGAAACATAGCGATGATAAACTAAATGAAATGAATCAACTTAACCTCAATGATAAATGACACTGACCCCATAGCAGTGGTTCAAATAAATAATAAACGCTTGGTCCAATGACTGACTCCAACAAATAAATGAGCAAATAATGTGAATTAGGTCCCATTGCCCTACATCTGACAACTAGAAAATAGAATTTCAATCCTACACAACCTCATCAATGAGGCATACCATCACTACAAAATGATTCTCCCTCACTTGACAGTCCAAGTACCTTCAATGATTACCTTAAAAATAATTAGTGGAGTGAGTTCAAGAGCTTAGTGGATTATACACAAAACATCTCGAGCATTATAATAGTCAAAACATAAAACATGCAAGCACTTATCAGGCATTAGGCGTTTCATACAGTTCAATTATTTAGATTGACGTTAAGACCGAAATGACTTTTCTCGGTATTCTCCATTAGGTTTAGAATATTGGAAGTAATGCCCCACTCTAATTACCTATTTGGAACCCTATCTCAGGAGTGAAGTCTCAACTCAACTATTAATTCAATGAGTGAAGTCTCAACTCAACTCTCAATCCCATCTCACTACTGCCACAATAGCATCAAGAACCACTTTGGGTTGGGAACACCCACGATGATGCCAGATTACTGCCACAGTATCCGTATCACCGTGCTAGTACATGGTTAACTCTTTTAATCATTTTAATTACTGACGACAAACATGCTCACAATATCAACATTTGGATAACAATGGATCTATATTAACATTAAATCATGCTTAGGGTCACACAAGTCATGCTATTCCTCACATGGTATATATGGCATATATTCCAAACAATACTAATGCTCATGGATAGTGCAACATGCTGTCAACATAAAAAATGCAATTAATCATTCACATGTGTCACACACATCCCTAGCATGCTTCTAAATGATCAATATGAGTAAACATTTAATCATACTTTATATTCAAACCAAAATAATACTAAAGACTTTAAGCCAGTCATTTCCACTTGTTTGTTTGCTATGTTCCTTCTAAAAACTCACTTTGTTATTCCAAATCTTCATGTACCTTCAACCTTGAAAGATTTAATATCATGATTCTTAGAAGTTGAAGTAGTTGCAGTGTTTTTAAACTATAACACAATGATTCCCTAGTCTATATGGTATATGGTGTTTAAGGTCATAATAGACATATATTGGTCTATTTTTCTCCTATGTGCTGTAGTAGAGTGGGGAAATGCCATAGTAATCAATGTCATTGCATGATACCATGAAAATAGGGTTACATTTGTTTTACCGTAGTATACTACTGTGTTATCCCGTGAAGGTTAATCGCACTACTGTTGTAGGCTAGCCTGGTAGTTTGCATTTTGGGCATGTTTTCATGTTGTTATTGTGGTAGGCCTGAGTATTACCACAATAATGCAAGAGGAACTTCACATATATAGTATACGACTACGATTAATACTGTGGTAGTCACACAATTTCTAAAAAATGACACTTTCTTCGTACGCTTCTCGTTTCCTCTCGTGCATGGATTTTCAAGGTACTAACTTAGGACTAAAAATATGAATCATACAAGGCCAAAAAACGTTATACCTCACTGCTATACATCCCTCCTTTGTTCGCCCCAATGGAATTCTTTGAATGCCTTAGGTTTCTATTATATGGAACAGGACGAGTGCATTCTTAAGTAACGCAAAAATAGTGATATAAACATGGATTCTTAGTGCAAACTAGTGTGCTACCTATGCACAACCATTCATGGAGGTGTCACAGCCCAAACTTTTAGCAGATTGTGCAGTTCCTCTTGTGTTAATACTTGTAGCCAATAACAAGAGTGTGGAGTGGATTAAAGCCAGTTTAGAATGCCAAAGGGAGAAGGAGAAAGTTGTTTGGTGGCACTTGTTTTCAGTTCATAAGAGGTGGAGCGTGATTCTAGGGTGAACAATCGAAATTAGGGTTTTTTGCACAGGGATTTAACTATTATAGTTATGCATTACCATGGTAACTCGACTCGCTACTGGGGTAATTGAGATCGTATCCTTTTCTTTTTGGGTTTTTGTTGCACTACCACGGTAGTCTATGGGTTTTATGCACTACCACAGTAGTGTACTGTAATGGTCAATGCTAATCCTCTAGTATATTGATCATAAGTCTTTTGCTTGTGATTTTGTGGGTTTTCCAAGGTTGATTATACTCGAAATATTTTTTCTTAAATTTATTTTATTTATCAAATTCTATATAAATTTCGGGGTATTACAGTTAGAAGCTTCCTATGTGCATTTGGCAATTTTCCAAAATCTTGTTTGAGCATGTTTCAAATGCATTATCGCAGTAGGATACCTTGATCATTAGGCTGTGTTTCTGATTTAGTTTCTAAGCAATTTGATGCATTATCGCAGTAGTTATTTCCATTATTGCAATAACCAAACGATATTGCACTACTGTAGTAACAATGCATACTACCGCGGTAGTTTGGACCAAAAAACAAGGAAAACAATGACACTACCTTGGTAATAATGATCTTACCATGGCAATTAGTGGGAAAATCAACGTTTTGGGCTTGTCTCACTCAATATGTGTTCCCCTGTGGACATGGCATCCTACTACTTCAACTTCTAGACCACAAAGCATTTATTTGAGATTGAGATAGGGTTGTTATACCTCTATTGAGCCTTCAAGCCTCTCTAGTTGATCAATAAATTTGCTTAACAATAGAATTTGTGCTAGACTTCGTTTTTCCCTCCTTCTTACTACTGTGTTTGTTGTGTAGAACAGGTAGGGAAGAAAAGAATGCTAAGGACCTACGGGGAGGTAAGAAGAGAACTAGCTTGTCCTTGTTGGGATGAGGAGAATGGGTCACAAGCTTGGGTTTAGTTCTAATGGACATGGTTTGGAAAGTTTGGTTTGATATCCTTATAGAAACCTTTTTAATTCTCAGCATTACTTGTTTCTTGCGAACAAATATTGGCAACCATATCCTTATAGAAAACTTTCTAATCCTTATGGAAACCTTTCTAATGGATATGATATTACGTTAGCACCTATTATACTAAAACACATATTATTTACACACATTATATAATATTATTTTTACAACCATAATGAATATTTTTATATATTTATACTTATCTAATATTCGCATCTCATATTTACACATACCGGTGTATAATTTTATATATATGTTTCTATTATTTATTTTCGGAGACCAAGGTTTTTCAATTAATTTAATTTATTTTATACTTTAGAGTATACACAGTTTATATCTAAAAATGTTATAAATTTCTCAAACAAAATATTTTATTTGAAATTCGTACAAAATTCATGGGTGTTATATTCTACCCCCCTTAAAAGGGATTTTGTCCTTGAAATTTGTACTTATTCAGGGGTTCATAGCAAACAGATGTGGGTAATTGGTTTTTATTTCACTCTCCAGCTCCCAGGTACCTTCTTTCATTCCGTGATGTCTCCACAACACCTTAACTAAGGGAGCATTCTTAGTTCTTAGGTTTTGTACCTTGTGATCAAGGATTCTAATTATCGCTTCTTCATAAGTGGCGTCCTCTTGAATATTCACTTCTTCCCAATGGATGATATGAGAAGGGTCTGGTTCATACTTTCTCAACATCGACATGTGGAACACATTGTGGGTTGAGATCATCTGGTTTGGTAGCTCCAACTCATAAGCACATTCCCCGATTCTCCTAAGTATTTCAAAGGGTCCAACAAATCTCGATGATAACTTTTCCTTGAATCCAAACCTCTTAATACCTTTTTGAGGACTGATTCTTGGATATATTTTGTCACCTACTTGAAACTCTAGGGGGTCTCCTTCTCTTGTCAGCATAGCTCTTCTGACGACTCTGAGCTTTAGTCAACTCTTTCGTATTAGTTTGATTTGGTTGTTCATTTTTTCCACCAAGTCTGGCCCAGTAAGAACATGATCTTCAAGTTCGGCTCAATAGGTTGGTAACATGCATGACCTACTATAAAGAGCCTCATATGGAACCATCTTGACATTTGCCTGATAACTATTGTTATAGGTAAACTCTGTTAAGTGCAGGTACTTGCTCCAGTTTCCTCTAAAGTTCAGAACACAAGATCTCAACATATCTTCTAAGGTCTGGATAACTATCTCAGACTACCCATCTGTCTGAGGATGAAAAGTAGTGTTCATGGTGAGTTTAGTGCCCAAATCCTTTTGTAAGCTTTGCCAAAACTAAGAAGTGAAGCAAGATTCTCGGTCAGATACTACTATTTTGGGCATGCCATGTAGCCTTACTATCTCTTTCACATATAGTTCTCCCAGCTTACTGACTTGGTCTGTGTATCTAATTGGCAAGAAATGAGCCACTTTGGTGAGACAATCCACAATTACCCATATAGTATCTTCTCATTTTTGATTCCTAGGCAAACCACTAACAAAATTCATGGCAATGTTATCCCATTTCCATTCAGGGATAGGGAGTGGTTTTAACATTCTAGAGGGTTTCCCGTATTCTACTTTTATTTGTTGATAGGTTAAGCATTTAGAAACATGCTTGGCCACGTTTCTTTTCATCCCTCTCCACCAGTAAGCCTTTCTAAGATTCTAGCACATCTTATCTCCAATTTGATGCATTGTATACTTGGTCTGATGAGCCTCATCCAGTATTGTATGCTTATTCTATCCATTCTGAGGTATATAGATCTTTTCCCTGAGCCTTAGGACATTTTCAACATCTAACCTGAAGTCAGCATACGTAACTCCTTTGATTAGACTAGTGAGTCATTTGTCTTGCCTCTATTTGTCCCTGATTTGATGCAGATGATCCTGTTGGTAAGACATAGTGTAGAGGTAGGCTTGTTTTTTTTTAGATTCACCCCCAACCTAAAGTCATCAATCAACTGGTACATCTGACCTTTCTTTTCCTCCTGTTTGTTGAACTTCCTACTCAAGGCACCAGCTACTACATTGACCTTCCCTAGATGGTAGTATAGTTGGAAATCATAGTCTTTCAATAACTCCATCCATCTCCAGTTCCTGATGTTCAACTCCTTCTGGGTGTAGATGTACTTCAAGCTCTTGTGATATGAAAACAGAACAAATTTCTCACCATACATGTAGTGTCTTCAAATCTTCAGGGCCAATACAAAGGCTGCTAACTCTAGGTTGTGAGTAGGGTAATTCTTTCATGGACCTTCAGTTGTCGCGAGGCATAAGCGACTACTTGTCTTCCTTGCATCAATATTGCTCCTAGTCCACTCAGTTATGCATTAATATAAAGGGTAAAGGCAACACCATGGGTTGGAGTGACTAGGATAGGGGCTGTAGTCAATCTTTTCTTTAGTTCTTGAATGATTGTTCGCACTTCTCATCCCAATTGAACTTAACTCCCTTCCTGGTTAGCTTGGTCATAGGTTTTGCTAGTTTAGATAAATCTTGGATGAATTTTCTGTAGTATCCAACCAGGCCTAAGAAACTCCTGATTTCTGTAAGTGTATTTGGCTACTTCCAATTCGTGACAGCGTCCACCTTCTCTAGATCTATAGAGATGCCTTCCGTTGATACTACATGGCCAAAGAAATTGACTGTCTTCATCCAGAATTCACACTTGCTGAACTTGGCATATAATTGATGCCTTCTAAGTGTCTCCAACACTATTTGCAAGTGTTCCAAGTGTTCAACTTCTATTTTGAGTAAATTAGGATGTCGTCCATGAATACCACCACATACTAGCCAAGATATTGTCTAAACACTTAGCATCATGGTAAACTCAAAGTGTCCATATCTTGTTCTGAAGGCTGTCTTGTATATGTCGGACTTTCTGATTCTCAATTGATTAAAACCCTACCTAAGATCAATCTTTGAGAAATGAATGGCTCATCTTAATTGATCGAATAGGTCATCAATCCTCGATAGAGGGTACTTATTTTTTATTGTAGCTTGGTTTAGCTTCTGGTAGTCGACACGTAGTCTCATGGAACCATGTCTCTTCTTCATGAACAATATAGGAGCTCTTCAAGGTAACTCACTTGGCTTGAAAAATCCTTACTCCCAGAGCTCGTCGAGTTGAGACTTCAACTCAATTAGTTCTATTGGTGCAATTCTATAAGGAGGTATGACTATAGGGTTGGTTCCAGGGTGAAGTTAAATCTTGAATTCTAATTCTCTAGCAGGTGGTCTCAAGGTAAATCGTTTGTAAATACATCTGCGTACTCACTAACCACTGCTAGGTCGTGGATTTTCTTTAGTTCACTGGTTCTTCTTCAGAGAGTTCCTCGAACTCATTCTCTGCCTTAAGCAGTT
>JAJIYU010012388.1:0-14607 GCA_030144865.1 Tinospora cordifolia | reverse complement strand
AGTTGGTTTGGAATTGGAAAACCAAGTTTATAGAAATTTTTTGGGATTTTTTCTGAATTTTCTCGAATTTTTCCTGATTTAATTCGGTATTTTCGTTTAATAAATCGGAGCATCAAATCGGAGCCGCAGATCCTCCTCGAGATATCATTCATGATCAGATCGGGCGGATAGAATTTCACCTGTTAGATTTGCCTCGAGACACGCATTAGAATTCGATCGGCACTGTTGGATCGTTCTCGGATGAAGCAGTTGAATCGGATCTTCGATCTCGTCCGTTGATCAACCTCGATCGGAGTGTACGTTCGCGATTTTGTTTTGGCAGGTGGAATCTCGGCCCATTGATGATCCTCGATGGAAGCATCAGATCGCGATTAAGATCATTGGATTTGATCTGGAGCGTTGATCTTTCTCGAGCGCGTCACTGGTTCGCGATCAGATCCACACGACTTTGATCTTCGCCGTCGGATGAACCTCGAGTTCCGTGTGCGGATCAGATTTTGCCATCAACGAAACGAATCACATCCGTTCGATTAAAATTGATCGTTTCCAGACCGTCCGTTTCGCCTCGATCGCAGTGTGTTCGCGGTCTTCGATTCCGATTTTGATCCAAGCCGTTGGATTTGGATGATTGATTCATGGCTGTTGGATCTACATGATTCGGTGCATCCGGGAGTCGTTTAAGCCTTTGATCTTATTCGTTGGATCGTGTTTCTAATTACAAAACCTCTTTCCAAAGCTTCTATAATCCGAATTTCAGCAATTAGATACTTCCTAATTGATAAAAATTTGATTTTCTTGTATATTCCCTTCCATTTTGATAATTTGCTAAATTTTTCCCCTTTCTAATTATTTAATATTGCATTTATTTTGTATATTTCTATTTCTTTAATATTTTTAATGCTATTAATTAAATAATTTGTATTTTCCATTTCCATGTATTTTTTTTATTTCCTATTTCATTTTCAGATAATAATTTATAAATTACACACTATTATTTACATAATGTTTGATTTATTTTTTATAAATACATTTTATTTAATATATCAATTTTTTCTATATTAACATTTATTATGCTAACACACACTTTATTCATTCACATATTAGCCAATATGAAATTCAATACTTTAAATTTCATAATTAATTCTATTAAACCTTAATTTTCATTTAATTATCAAACTAAGGTCTTATTTGTCTATTTTATATTATATTTCTAATATATTTTATTTTTCATGTGTCAACCCACAATTTGCACCCGAAAATTTCTTAAAATCTTTGAAATTAATTTATCCAACTTATTTTATTTATTTTCCTCAAACTTATTTATCTTTAATAATTATTTGACAAAATTTTGGGGTATTACAAGTAGTCGCTTATGTTTCGTGATAACTGAAGGTCCATGAGAAGAATTACCCTACTCACGACCTAGAATTAGTGGCCATTGTGTTTGCCCTGAAGATTTGGAGACACTACCTTTATAGTGAGAAATTTGATCTATTTTCAGATCACAAGAGCTTGAAATACATATACACCTAGGAGGAGTTGAACCTCAGGCAACGGAGATGGATGGAGTTCTTGAAGGACTATGATTTTCAACTACACTACCATCCGGGGAAGGCCAACGTAGTGGTTGATGCCTTGAGTAGGAAGTTCAATAAACAGGAGGAGGAGAAAGATCAGATGTACCAGTTGATCAATGATTTTAGGTTGGGTGTGACCCTAAATGAAAAGCAAGCCTACCTTTACGCTATGTCTTGTCAACCAGATCTTCTGCACCAGATCAAGGAGGAACAGAGAGAAGACAAATGGCTTACCAATTTGATTGAAGGAGTTACACAAGGAAATCATACTGACTTTAGGTTAGATGCTAAGAATATCCTAAGGCTCGATGAAAGGATATGTGTACCTCAAAATGGGCAGAGTAAGCAGACCATACTGGATGAGGTTCATCAGACTAAGTATACCATGCATCCAGGCTGGGACAAGATGTACCAAAACCTCAGGAAAACCAACTGGTGGAGAGGAATTAAGAGAAACATGGCTAAGCATGTCTCTAAGTGCTTAACATGTCAACAAGTGAAAGCAGAACACCGGAAACCCTTTGAAATGTTACAACCACTCCCTATCCCAAAATGGAAGTGGGATAACATTGCTATGGACTTTACCCATACCCAGAAACCAAAAAGGAGAAGATACTGTTTGGGTTATTGTGTATCGTCTCACCAAAGTGGCTCATTTCCTGCCAATTAGATCCATAGACCAAGTCAGTAAGCTAGGAGAACTATATGTGAAGGAGATAGTAAGAGTGCATGGTGTACCCAAGACTATTGTGTCTGACAGAGACTCCCGCTTCACTTCACAATTCTGGCAGAGTCTATAGAAGGAGATGGGTACTAAGCTCACCATGAGTACAACATTTCACCCTCAGACGGATGGACAGTCTGAGAGAGTTATTCAAATTTTAGAGGATATGTTGAGGTTTTATGTTTTAGACTTCAAGGGAAATTGAAACAAGTATTTACACCTGGCGGAGTTTGCTCATAACAACAGTTATCAGGAAAGCATAAAGATGGCTCCATTCAAGGCCCTCTATGGGAGACCTTGCAGATCACCTGCCTGTTGGGTTGAGCTTGAAGATCATGCATTAATTGGGCCAGACTTGGTGGAAGAGATGAACAACCAAGTCAAGTTGATACAGAGAAGACTAACTACTGCACAGAGCCGTCAGAAGAGTTATGCGGACAAGAGAAGAAGACCACTCTAGTTCCAAGTTGGGGACAAGGTATTTTTGAGAGTCAGTCCTCAAAAGGGTATCAAAAGGTTTGGAATCAAAGGGAAGTTATCTCCAAGGTTTGTAGGACCCTTTGAAATACTTAGAAGAATCAGGGAATGTGCTTACGAGTTGGATCTACCAAGCCAAATGACTTCAGCTCATAACGTGTTCCATGTCTCCATGTTGAGAAAGTATGAACCCGACCCTTCTCACATCATCCATTGGGAGGAAGTGAACATTCAGGATGATGCTACTTACGAGAAAACAGCGGTTAGAATCCTTGATCACAAGGTTCAGAATCTGAGAACTAAGCATATTCCCTTAGTTAAAGTACTGTGGAAACATCACGAGGTGGAAGAAGCTACTTCTTCAGATGTGGCATATTTCCTTAGCTCTCAGGCTTCGCACTTTGTGGTCAAGGATTCTAAGAGCTACTTCTTCATATGTGGCATCATCATCAACATTTACTTCCTCCCAGTGGATGATGTGAGAGGGGTCCCATCATATTTTCTTGACATAGACATGTGAAACACATTATGAGCTGAGGTCATCTGCTTAGGTAAATCTAGCTCATAAGCACATTCCCTAATTCTTCTAAGTATTTCAAAGGGTTTGACAAATCTTGGTGATAACTTCCCTTTGAACTTGGACCTCTTGATGCCCTTCTGAGAACTGATTCTTAGAAAAACCTTGTCCCCCACTTGAAACTCTAGTGGTCTCCTTTTGTTAGCATAACTCTTTTGACGGCTCTGAGCTGTAATCAACCTCTATGGATTAGTTTGACTTGGTTATTCGTTTGTTCCACCAAGTCTAGCTTAGTGAACACATGGTTTTCAAGCTCAGCCCAACAAGTAGGTGATCTATAGGGCCTTCCATAAAGAACCTCAAATGGAGTCGTCTTAATACATGCTTGATAGTTGTTGTTATAGGAAAACTCTACCAAGTGTAAGTACTTTCTCCAGTTTCCTTTAAAATCTATAATACGAGATCTTAACATATCTTCTAAGGTTTGGATCACTCTCTCAGCTTGCCCATCTGCCTGATGGTGGAATTTAGTACTCATGATGAGTTTAGTGTCCAACTCCTTTTGCGGACTCAGCCAGAACTATGAGGTGAAGCAAGAGTCTATGTCAAATACAATCGTCTTGGGCACACCATGCAACCTTACTATTTCCTTCACATACAGTTCTCCAAGTTTACTAACTTGGTCTGTGGATCTGATTGGCAGGAAATAAGCCACTTTAGTGAGACGATCCACAATCACCCAAACAATGTCTTCTCTTTTCTGGTTTCTAGGCAAACCACCAACGAAATCCATGGCAATGTTATCCCACTTCCACTCAGGCATTGGGAGTGGTTGTAACATTCTAGAGGGTTTCTGATGTTCTATTTTTACTTGTTGACAACATAGACACATGCTTAGCCAAGTGAAATATAACTTAAATTTTAAATATGATGTAACATTATGGGCAAACAACCAACTTAGAGACATGCTTAGCCATGTCCCTCTTCATTCCTCTCCACCATTAAGTCTTTCTTAGGTTATAGTACATCTTATCCCCACCTGAATGCATTGTATACTTGGTCTAATGAGTGTCATCTAGTATGGTTTGCTTACTCTATCCATTCTGAGGTACACAGATCCTCTCCCCAAGCCTTAAGATATTCTTAGCATCTAACCAAAAGTCAAAATGCTTACCCCATTCAACTTCTTCTATTAGACCTACAAGGCACTTTTCTTGCCTCTATTCTTCCCTGATTTGATGTAACAGATTCGACTGGCAATACATGATGTTGAGGTAAGCTTGCTTTTCATTCAAGGTTATCCCCAACCTAAAGTCTTCGATCAACTAGTACATCTGGCCCTTTTCTTCCTCTAGTTTCTTGAACTTTCCACTCAAGGCATTGGCCACCACATTGGCCTTCCCTGGATGTAACACCCCAACCCCTGTATCTTTAAGCAGTGTACATTGCCACCGTTCTTTTGGCAGTGGACTTAACAAATGGCTGGTCGGGCCAGTGCTACATTACAAGCGACACACACTTGTTCTTTTTTTTTCAATATCTCATGCCTTTATATAAAATTCAAGAATACAAAACTTTCAATAAAATCAAGGAAAATTAAAAGAGATAAATAAATTCAAAACTATTTTATTCATAATAGAAATTGAGAGTACTAAACTCTTAAAAACACTAATAATTACAGCGGAAGTCTTCAAAATACTTTTCAGTAAAAAATCATAAAAACTATGGGCAACATGCCCTAAAAATTCAAAAAAAAATTATAATACTGTAAACACTTTCTAAGAACAATCTATAATCAACTGCTCCACTGGTTAATGTTCTTGAAAAATAAGAAAGGAAGAGTGAGCACATAACCTAGTGGATCCTTTTCGAACAACCATCTTTCATATTCAAACTCATAACACAATCATAATTCAAACACTTGCAATCATTACGCATTTCAAACAACAATTTGTTTAAGTTGAGTCTCAGACCAAAAGGGCCTTTAATCCCTTGATCTTCTTAACTAAGTAAATAGTGCCCACTCGACATCAACCCATTACACATGGTGACCCACCAGTTGTACACAACCCTCAAGTACTAAGGTTTGAAAACCATATGACCTAACTCATATGAAAAGAACATCCATAGTGTCGCCATGACCACTATGATGGTACATGGTTATTGTCTCCATCGTCTTTAATTAACTATCATATCATGATCTCATAAAATAAACTTCAGAATATGAAATCAAACTAAAATTCAGAATATACACAGTTGATTCATGAAACACTCATAAAACATGCATCATACTTTAATTTAAAAGCCTAAGCATGATACTAACATCGCATGGATGATATGATTTCTCAAACATGAATCAAAACTTAAATACTGAAATTAACATGTAAAATTCTAGAACTGAAGTTGAAAATCTTTGAATTCAGTGAAAAACACACAACAATGAGAATGCCATGAATTCAAATAACAGAAGGGTGTTCTAGAAATCACTTCCACCTTGTAACGTTTTTCTTTCGAAATTTCGGCAACAATTCCCCCTGCGTACTGGTGCCAATGAAGATCGCCCAATTTAATTCCCCAATTCGAGAGCTTCTCACACACACAAGAAGGGAAGATGGAAAAGGTGCCAAGAAGAAGGTTTTGAGAAAACAAGAGGAGCATTCAACTCTTATTCTTTGGAATGAATGAAATTATGAGCCTAGGGGGGTTTATATAGGTTTTCTAAGGGAAGAAAATAGAAAGTTTTGAGTTGTTCTTGGAGTAAAACACCTAATTAGTCTACAATTTAGTACTTTCTAATTTTTAGAGGAGAATGAGTATTTTTAGGATTTTTTCAAATTTTAGAAATAATTTTCAGAATTTAGAAACTATTTTTTAAAATTTTTAGAATTTTTTTCATATTTTTGGTTATTTTTTGGAAATTATCGTTTACTTTTTCGGATCCATTAATCTGGTTCCTAAGATTTTTCTCGAGACCCACGTTCGAGTTCGATCAGAGTTGTTGGATTGATCTCGAATCAATCAACAAAAATCAGATTCTCGATCTCGACCGTTGGATTTCCTTGAGCGCATCAACGATCGCGATCTAATCAAAACGACTTTGATCTGGACTGTCCGACGATCCTCGAGCGCATCAACGTTCGCGATCTAATCATGCAGCTTTGATCTTCGCCGTTGGATGCACCTTGAGTGCAGCACCAGATGATCATCTTACCGTGGGCACGAATCATGGCTGTTGGATGATCATCGATTTCATTGTTCAGATTTGGTTTGCGATCAATGAACTCTCTTCTGGCCGCACGATCATCCTCGAGTTACGTATGCAGATCTCTGGCCGTTCGATCTTGATGATCCAGTGCACCCAGGCATTCGTTTTGGCTTTAATCCCATTCGTTGGATTTTGGTAGATTGTTTTTGGACCGTAGGATACATTTTAAGTTTATTTTTTTGATTTTTAAGCTGAATTTCTTGCTTTCTTTTTTGGATTTTTGCCAAATCTTGATCCTGATTGACTTTTTAATCATGTTTTCATCAAAAATTGCACATATCCTTGTATTTTTGGCTATAATATCCCATTTTATGCATTATAATCATATATTTTCTTCCCAAAAATCCACTAAATTGATTTTTATCCCTCATTTGGGTAATTAGGACTTGCCAAAATTCTCATTCGTCAATTATGTATAATTTTCTAAGTAAAAATTCAATTTTTCGTATGAATTTGATTTTTTTTTCAAGATGTTACACTGGATGGTAGCGTAATTGAAAGTCATAATTTTTAAAGAACTCCATCTACTTATGTTGCTTGAAGTTCAATTCTTTTTTAGTGTAGATGTACTTCAAGCTCTTGTGATTTGACAAAATATCAAATTTCTCACCATAGAGGTAGTATATTCAAATCTTCAGGACAAATACAATGGCCACTAATTTTAGATCGTGAGTAAGGTAATTCTTCTCATGGACCTTCAATTGTAGCGAGGCGTAAGCTACTATTTGTCTTTTTTGCATTAACACTACTCCAAGTCCACTCAGCAAGACATCAGTATAAAGGGTATACATAACACTATGGGTTGGAGTAACTAGGACATGGGCCGTAGTCAATATCTTCTTCAGTTCTTAGAATGATTGTTCACACTTTTCATCCCAGTCGAACTTAACTCCTTTCTTGGCCAACTTGGTCATAGGTTCTGCTAGTTTGGAGAAATCTTGGATGCACCTTCTATAGTACCCAGCCAAGCCTAAGAAGCTCCTAATCTCTGTAGCTATTTTAGGTTGCTTCCAATCCACAATAGCTTCCACCTTCTCCGGGTCTATAGAGACGACTTCTAACAATAGTATGTGACCAAGAAACTTGACCATCATCATCCAAAACTCACACTTGCTGAACTTGGCATATAATTGATGCCTTCTGAGGGTCTCCAACACTCTCCCCAAATGTTCTAAGGGTTCAACCTCTGACATGGAGTACATTTAGGATATCATCTACGAATACCACTACAAATTGGTCAAAATATTATCTAAACACTCGGTTTATGACGTCCATGAATGTTGCTGGGGCATTGGTCAAACCAAAGGGCATCATAGTGAACTCAAAGCGGCCATATGTTATTTTGAAGGTAATCTTATGTATATCAAACTCCCTAACTCTCAAATGGTGATATCCCAACCTAAGATCAATATTTGAGAAATGAGTGACTCCTCTCAATTGATCAAATAGGTCATCAATCCTTGGCAAAGGATACTTATTCTTCATTGTAGCTTCGATCCGCTTCCAATAATTGACACAAAGTCTCATAGAACCATCCTTCTTTTTCACAAACAATATCAAAGCTCCTCAGGGTGATTCACTCAGCTTGATGAATCATTTTTCCCAGAGCTAGCCAGGTTGAAACTTCAATTTGATGAGTTCTATTGGTGTCATTCTATAAGGAGGTATAGCAATACGGTTGGTTCAACGGTGGAGTTTATTCTTAAACTCTAATTCTCTACTAGGTCGTAGTCTAGGTAAGCTGTTTGAGAACACATCTTTGTACTCACTAACCATTGCTAGGTCTTGTATCCTCTTCAGTTCAATAGGTTCTTCTTTAGAGAGTTTCTCGAACTCATTTTTTATTCCTTAAGCAGTTCAACATAGCTATGGTTGGACTTCTCGGTATTCTACGCATATCTCCATTGATTTTATAGGTTTCGTTTTTTAGGACAATCTATCTGGGTTTGGTACTAGTCTAACCAATCCATCCCTAAGATTACATTATAGCCATAGAAACGTAAGGTACATAGATGTAACACCCCAAGCCCCAAGATGTAGGTTTAAGCTCAACCACAAAGTAGGTTGGGTCCAATGTTAAATTTACAAGTACACAGCTTACATTTTAATTCCTTTATTCTAACATTTATTGAAATACTCATAAATACACTTCTGTTGAGTTTAATATTCAACAAGATAATGCAAGTGAATAAAGAAAAGCTTCAAATCTTTATTTATTCAAATAAAGTGGAAAGATTGCATTCCTGAATCAAATCCAAAGATTGAATGCATAACTCTAAAATTCAAAAGTAAAATTTAGCAAAAATCTTTATTCAAAATTCGGGCAATATGCCCTCACATAAAAACTTTCTAAAAATAGAGTTTCTAATCCCTTAGCAAGCTTGATCATGTATTTCAAATTCCTAAAAAACAAAAGGAAGGGGTGACCACATAGCCCAGTGGATCATTCATCAAACTACTAATTTACTTATTCAAATAAAAAAGACATCCAATTTAAATCACTTACAAGCATTAAGCATTTCAAACAATATCTTGTTAGTGTTGTATATTTAACCAAAAGGGGTTTTTAATCCGTTGATGTTCTTCATTAAAATACTCCTATTCTGAGATAGAATGACAATTCATCTAATCACATTCCATTGGAAATAAGGATCACGTGTCCGCATTCCAAGTATTTTAAAATACATCCTCACTTAGTGATGTAACTCATATACACTAAGTATATGCAAAGAACACCATAACATCACTTAGACTATTATGATGGTACCTGGTTTTTATCTTTACTTTCTCATATCTAATTTTAAATAAATATGCAAAAAGATCATAATAAATAATATCAAAATTTAAATAATCAAGAGAACATGAAAACATGCATATGTTTTCTAAGCATGTTATGTTGTCATGTATGAATTAAAACATGAAAATATGTTAAATTGAAAATAGAACTTGATCAAACATGCTTCAAACTGAAATATAAACATGTTGAAAACTAAAAACAAACATGAACATACTAAAGACTTGAAGTAGTAAAGAAGGAATTCTAGAAATTTTCTCCACCTTAATCCAAGTTTTTTTTTAATCCAGCAGAGGTTCCCCTTACTTATCACTTTCAGATCTTCATGAACTTTTAACCACCAACAAAAAATACTTAAAAAACTCTCTAAAATACTAAAATAAGAACTCTTCACACAAGAGAGAAAAGAGGGTGAGAAGAGGTGCCAAGAAGAGGGCAAGAACAAACAATGAGGGAAGTGTCAACTCTTTGCTTTGGGATGAAATAAAAGTGAGCAAGGGGGGTTTATGGATGTTTATGAGGGCATATGAGACGTCCTAGGGTAGCTCACAAAAATTTGGGCAAGTTTCTATATATAAAGGGGATGGTTTGCATAAAGAAGGCAAGTGTGCTCATGGTTGGCAAGTAGGACCACTATAGCTTTCTAATGCAAAAGATATGAGTACAGTCTTGTTTCCTAACTACATGTGAATACAAAAGAGGTTTAAATCATATTCTAATTCAAATGAGAAGTCCCCTATGTGCTCATGGAACCTTTCATTTTTGGTTTGCTTGCTTGCTCATCACACAAACACACAAGGAATACTTTTCCATTTTCTTATTTCTTGGACATCAAGCATGGGTGTACAGTATCAAATTTGAGGAAACACCATATAGTAGTCAAAGATGTTTATCTTGGTTCCAAGAAACTATCTAAATAGGGTTGCTCACATGTCTGCACACACACATGTACGTGGTTGGGCCGATTTTGGTTTAAGTGGGTGTGGGTGTACACAATCAAGTGGGGGTGGCCATGACTTCATGGGTTTACAAAAATCAAACAAAAATTAATATCTCATTATTTACGTAGAATTATGATTTACATCCTATAGTTTTGGAATCACATGAACCTAATGCACATTTTAAGGTATTGGTGGCTGTAGATTTATGATTTACATCCTTATTTAAGACCCATTAATGTCACTAGGCAAATGAAAAATCAAATCTTGGCCAATTATTCTGATTTTTGGATAATTTATTCATTTTGTTAGTTCATGTCATTTTGTTTAGTTTCGGGTCATTTCGATTTGCCGAAGTGCCCTAAATGACAATTTTTCTAATTTTGACCCCTTGAAGGGCGTTTGGCAAATGAAAACCCTAACCTCTACCAATTGTTCTAATTTTTTGATATGTTATCTAATTAGTTGGTTCATGTCATCTTTCTTTATTTCAAGTTATTTTGGGTCCCTAAAGGTCCCCAAATGAGACTTTTGAAAACTAACCAATTTTAGCCATGAAATGAGCTTGGTTTAATTTTGCACCCAATTTCACTGAATTGATCTTGAATTTCATTTAATTCAGTGGTGGCTAAGGTGGGGACAACTTGCATTAGAATGGGCAAGTGTGCTCATACGACCACTAAAGCTTTCTAATCTTATGTGAGCATATATTGGATTCTTTCCTTGCTTTCTTAATTAATTGGGAGAATAATTTTAGACTTAGATTAGATTCCATATTAGTTGGGACGTCCTATATTAGATTGGAGTTGTGTTCACAAAACTTTCCCATTTGGTTTCTTGCTTGCTTATCACACAAACACATATGGAAATCTTGCCAATTGTCTTTTCTTGGACGTCAAGCATGGGGAGTGCACAATTAGACTTTAGGGGACACTATAACATAGTCTAGGATTCTTATCTTGGTTCAAGGAAACCTTCCAAATTGGCTCATATCCAAAGTTTGCGCACCATCTAGTAGGATTTCCTTGTTTTGGCGCCTAAATGGGAGAAGAAACCTTTCCTTGTTGGTTTTCTTGTGTGTAAGAGGGGATAGCTAGGGTTTTGTGGTATCTTGTTTATATTCTAGACACTTCTAATTAGGGTTGCTCATATGTGTGCACACACACACATGGACCAATTTTTGCATAATAGGGCATGGGTGTACATGATTACAGTGTTTCACCCATGTTACTCGCACATGTTTAGGGGTAGCCAAGTATTTATGAGTCTACTTGAATTTAATAAAAATTCATATCTCATTATTTACTAAGAATTAAGGACTTAAATATATATTTTTGTTTTCATAATCAACTAATACACATTTTCAAATCATCATTTGACTAGGGTGATCTTCATTTTATTTACTTTCCTAATTTAGACTCCATTGAAGGGTTTTAGGCAAATAAAACCCTAATTTTTGGCCAATTGAGTTGATTTTTGGATATGTTGTCTAGTTGATCAGTTTATGTCATCTCATGTCAATTTTGAGTCATTTTGGGTTCCTAAGGGTCACTAACTGAGGATTTTGGACATGCTAAATTTGCCCTTGAAATGGATCAGATTTTATTTCTAACCTAGATTTCATCTAATTGAATTTGAAATTATCATTTCATTAAGTAGAGGATTTTTAGTGTATTACATAACCTGCTCAGTCGGTCTATCGAGTATTTGGTGTTTGTCGGAAGAAAATGTGCAGACCTAGTCAACCAGTCAACAATAACCCGTATGGCATCATATCTACCATAAAAAACTAGGCAGTCCTATAAGGAAATCCATAGTAATATGCTCCCATTTCCATTATAGAATGGGTAAGGGTTGCATCTGACCTCCAAGTCTTTGATGCCCAGCTTTTACTAGTTAGGACACACTACATTTCTACACATACTTAGCTATATCTTTCTTCATCCCATGCCACCAAACTGACCTCTTCATATCATGGTACATTTTTGTAGACCCTGGATGAATAGTATACTGAGATCTATGTGCCTTTCCAAGCAATGTTGCCCTTAACTCCCTATCAATAGGTATCCATAACTTTCCTTCATAATGCAACACAACATCAGAATCTCTTCGCAAGTCAACTCTATTTGCATTGTGAATCTAAGTCCCATACATCGTTAAATCAGGATTATGCTATTGTAACTCTTTAATCTTTTGAATATGAGAGTTTGTTAATTGAATATGCATCTGAGCACAAATATCAACATGTGCCTCTATATAGAGAATACTCATCATATCATTCTCTCCAAGAGTTGCCATTCCTGGGCCATCTGGAAAGCTACCACACTAGTTTCTACTCATTTTCTACTCACTGCATATGCTAAAACCTTGGATTTCCCAAGATGATACTCCAAAGTGAAGTCATAGTCCTTTAGGAATTCCAGCCATCTACGCTGCCCCATATTCAGTTCTTTCTAATCAAACCAATATTTCAAACTCTTATGATTAGAATATAGTGTGAACCTTTATCCATATAGATAATGTTTCCACAGTTTCAACACAAAAACTATTGTTGATAGCTCTAAATCATGCATAGGATAATTTTTTTCATGCACCTTTAGTTGTCTAGATACATAAGCAATCACTCAACCCTTCTGCATCAACACACCTCCCAAACCTGTCAATGCTGCACCTGTATACTAATTTTTTTTTCCAAGTTGTCGAATTACTAACATAGGAGTAGTAGTCAACTTCTTCTTTAACTCTAGGAAAACATCTTCACATGTTGAGGTCCACACAAATGGTACATTCTTCTAAGTCAGCTTGGTGAGTGGAGGACCAATTTAGAAAAACACTCTACAAATTTTCTATAAATCTCAATCATTGTAGTTGGTCTTGGCCAATTGATAATAGCCTCAACCTTAGATGAGTCAATTGAAATTCCCTTTGAACTTACTACACGACCCAAAAATTTTACAACATTCAGCCAAAACTCACATTTGCTAAATTTAGCATACAATCTATGCTTTCTCAAAGTCTTCAAAGTAATATAGAGATGTTGCTCATGATCTTCCCAAGTCTTAGAATATATGAGGATATCATCAATAAACATAATAATGGATTGATCAAGATATGGCTTAAATACCCTTTGCATCAAATCCATAAACATAGCAGGAGCCTGAGTTATTCCAAAAGGCGTCATAACAAATTTGTAATGACCATATCTTGTTCTGAAAGCACTATTTGGCACATCTACTTCTTGAACCCTTAACTGATGATACCCAGACCTCAAATCAATCTTAGAAAAGAATTTGGCACCATTCAACTAATCAAACAAATCATCAATGCGTGGCAAAGGATATTTATTCTTTATAGTTACCTTGTTCAACTGACAGTAATCAATACAAAACTATAAGCTTCCATCCTTCTTTTTTACAAACAGTACATGTACGCCCCAAGGTGACATACTTGGGTTAATAAACCATTTAGTCTTTAGCTCATATCTAGTTGCACTATAAGTTTTTGCAACTCTTTGGGTGCCATTCGATATGGAGGAATAGAAATAGGCTTAGTGGCATCAATTCAATTGTATATCCCATTTAGGTCGTAACCCTGGCAAATCATCTGAAAACACATCAAGGTAGTCACAAACTATAGGAATATCAGCTAACTGGATGCCTTTTGCCTTTTCCACCATTCCTACTTCTTCATCAGTAGTCATATAACCTCGAGGAAGAAGTTGTGAAGATGTCATACCTTTATACACAAATGAGAGTTGACCTAGTATCTGAAAGAATATTCTTTTAGAAAAGCAATCAACACATGCATGATAAGCCACAAACCAATCCATACCTAGAATAGCATCAAATTCTAGAAATTCCAAGACTCTAAGACACACAATCATTTCATGATTGTCATATTTTACCATGTGATTTTCACATACCATATTTGGATATATTCTTTTCCTAGTTGTTGTACTCAAAATCAAAGGTGTGCTAGCCCTAACAGATGACAAAGTAGTCTATCTACCATATGTCCAGCAATAAAAGATAAAGTCAATCCAGCATCTATCAAAACATACATATGAATGTTAAAGATATCGAGAATACATTCAATGAGTTGTTTGCTGGAATCAAGACTAGGCTTTGTTACTATTTTAGCCTGCTCACGCATCCTAGCTATAGTTCCACCTCCCTGGACAGTAGAAGATCTCTGGGGTGTAAACTGTAATACCCCAGAATTTTGTCAAATAATTAAATAAATTAATTTCAAAATTCTTTTGGGTGCAAATTGTGGGATAACACATGAAAAATAAAATAAATTAGAGTTATAGTGA
>JAJIYU010012387.1:0-14590 GCA_030144865.1 Tinospora cordifolia | reverse complement strand
TAGTTCTATTATATGTGTACTTATATACCTATAGATATTTGTCTCAAACTCCAATTTACTTTATATTCCCAATTTTTTCACTCCTAAATTTCATTATTTCATTATTACACATATATATGTATTTTTCTAATTCAAGCCAATGTTAGACATAAGTTTATCAATATTTATATGTTTGATAAATTTCTAAATTGAACTTTTGATCTTTTGACATAAATTTATATTTTTCAAAAATTGTTTATTATTATTAACGTACACAAGTTACAAAATTTGGGGATGTTACAATCTACCCCCCTTCAAAAAAAAATGTCATCCTCGAAATTTTCATAAGGTACATGGTAGATATGTTTTATTCAACATTCTTAATAAAGAGTTCTGGGTACTTCTTTTGCATCTCACTTTCTATCCCAAGTCGCTTCTTCAATTCCATGATGCTTCCACAGGACTTTGACCAATGGAATGTCTTTGGTCCTGAGGCTCTGTATCTTTTGATCCAAAATACAAAACGCTGGTTCTTCGTAGGTTACATTGCCTTGAAGTACAATATCCTCCCATTAGATTACATGAGGCGGGTCTAGTACGTACTTCGGCAACATTGAGACATTAAACACATTATGGATTGAGGAAAATCTATTCTGCAGATCCAACTCATATGCATAGTCACCAATCCGTCTAATTATCTTAAACGGACTGATGAATCTCGGTGCTAACTTACACTTGACTCCAAAATGTTTAATTCCTTTCTGTGGACAAATTTTCAGAAATATCTTATCACCTGGTTGGAATTCTAAGGGTTTTCTTTGCCTGTCAGCATAGCTCTTTTGTCTTGCTTTGAGCTGTTAGCAACCTTTTCTGGATCTATCTCACCTTTGATGTCATTTCCTCAATCATTTCAAGTCTAGTGAGTACATGGTCTTCTATCTCTGCCAAACAAGACGGTGACCTGCAGGGTCTACCATATAGTGCCTCATATGGAGTTGTTCCAATGCTTGCCTGATAACTATTATTATAAGCGAATTCTGTTAAATGCAGATATTTGTTCCAATTACCTTTGAAATTAAGAGCACATGTTATTAGCATATCTTCTAGTATTTGGATAACCCTTTTGGACTGGCCGTCGGTCTATGGGTGAAACGTCGTGCTCATCATGAGTCTATTGTCCAATTCTTTCTGTAGACTCTGCCAGAATTGAGATGTAAATCTGGAATCTCGATCTGACACAATTGTTTTGGGAATTCCATGCAGTCTCACAATTTCTCTAACATATAATTCACCCAACTTACTCACTAGATTTATGGATCGAATAGGTAAGAAATGTGCAACCTTTGTCAGTCGGTCTATAATGACCCAAACCGTGCCTTCCCCTTTCTGACTTCTTGGTAGGCCACTAACAAAATGCATGGTTATATTATCCCATTTCCATTCAGGTACTGGAAGAGGTTGTAACAAACCTAATGGTTTCTTATGTTCAGCCTTGACCTGTTGACAAGTGAGACATCTAGAGACATACCTGGCGATGTCCCTCTTCATGCCTCTCCACTAGTAGGTCTTTCTCAAATTCTTGTACATTTTGTCACCACATGGATGTATGGTGTACTTAATTTGGTATGCTTCATCCAGCATGGTGTCTTTTATGTGTCTGATATTCGAGACACACATCCTATCCCCTAATCTTAGTGCACCATCCTAGTCTAATCTGAAATTTGTATGCTTGTCCTGTTTAACGCCTTCAATCAGATCTGCAATCCAGTTGTCATTCTTCTATTCATCTCTGATTCGGCGTAAAATGTCCAGTTGACAGACCATTGCATAGAAATAAGCTTGTTTGTCATCGGTGGCAACATCCAGATTATATGAACAAATCAGCTGATACATTTGTGCCATGTCCTCATCCTGTTTGTTGGATTTCCTAATTAGCGCATCAGCTACCACATTAGCCTTAACAGGATGATAATGCAGCTGAAAGTCATAATCCTTCAGGAACTCTAACCACCTTCTTTGCTGAAGGTTTAGTTCCTTCTGGGTGTAAATGTATTTGAGGCTCTTATGATCAAAGTACAGATCAAAACTTTCTCCGTACATATAATGCCTCCATATTTTTAGTGTAGACACGATCGCTGCTAACTCCATATCATGTGTAGGATAGTTTTGTTTATGCGGTTTCAACTGTCTTGAAGCATATGCAACTACTTGTGCCTCTTGCATCAACACTGCACCCAGTCACTTCCGCGAAACATCTGTATACAAAGTATACCTTACGTCATGGATAAGCGTAATCAAAACTGATGTAGTGGTTTGGAATGATTGCTCACATTGACCATCCCACACAAACTTCTCTCCTTTCCTAATTAACTTGGTCAATGGACTTGCTAGTTTAGAAAAATCCTGTATAAATCGACAGTAGTAGTCAGCTAACCCTAAGAAGCTTCTAAATCTTTGTTAATGTAGTTGGTTGTTTCCAATTTGCTACTGCCTCCACCTTTTCTAGATCTACTGATATGCCCTCGGATGAAACCATGTGGTCTAGAAATTTGACTCTCTTAATCCAGAACTCGCATTTGCTTAATTTAGCGTACAACTGGTTCTTACTGAGAGTTTGCAAAACTATGTGCAAATGTTGCTCGTGCTCAGTCTCTGATTTTGAGTATATTAGAATATCATCAACAAAGACCACTACAAACTGATCCAAATATTGATTGAAAACTCTGTTCATCAAATCCATGAAGGCAGTCGATGCATTTGTTAACCCAAACGGCATAACTGTATACTCAAAATGTCCATATCGAGTTTTAAATGTTGTCTCCGGTATGTCCGACTCTTAGATCTGGAGCTGATGGTATCCTGATCTTAAGTCTATCTTAGAAAACTGGGTAGCTCCTCTCAGTTGATCAAACAGGTCATCTATTCTGGGTAATGGATACTTATTTTTGATAGTCACCTGATTCAATGTCCTATAATCCACACATAATCTCATGGATCCATCCTTCTTTTAACAAATAAAATCAAAGTTCCCCATGGCGACTCGCTCAGCCTAATGAAGCCTTTCGCCAATAATTCATCTAACTGAGTCTTCAGTTCTATCAGTTCAGCCAGAGCCATTCGGTACACCAGCATTGCAATGGGGTTTGTCCCCGGGTATAATTCAATCTTAAATTCTATTTGTCTGTGTGGGGGAAGACCAGGCAATTCATTCGGGAATACATCCGCATATTCTCGTACTACCGGAATTTGTTGGATATCCCTAACTTTCTCAACATCTTCATCTAGTAATTGTCTAAAATCCTCTTTTTGTTTGACAGCATACAATAGGGCTAACTTCGGACTTCTAGATAATCTATTTATATTCCCATCTATCTTTACTAGTTCTCCTGATGGCAACCTAATAAGCACCCTTCTTCTTTGACAATCTATCTGTGCCTGATACTGGCTCAACCAGTCCATTCCCAGTATCACATCATATCCATCAAAAGATAATACACAGAGATTTGTTGTAATCCGCATATCTCCAAAGCTAAGTTCACATCTACAGAATCTTCTAGAACTCACTGTAATTCCCAGCGGAGTAGACACTTCTAAGGACACCTCTAATGGATTAGTAACTAACTATAGCTTCTTCACTAAGTTCTTAGACACGAAAGATTTTGTGGCACCAGAATCAAATAACACTTGTATAGCTACACCAAATATTAAAAATGTACCTTCTACAATTGGGGTAGGGTTCGTTTGAGCATCCGTCAAGTATAACTGAGCTGATTCTTTCTGCGGTGTCTGAGATAGTGGTTGTTGCTTCTTTGGCGGACGTCCACTCTGTCCACGAATTTGAGGTTGCTGAGGAACTAAAGCCAATGCTTTACTCGAACAGTCTTGAGCCAAGTGTCCTTTCTGGTTGCAGGTGAAACATAATCCTAACCTATTCACTTCCTCCTTCTGGTCATTACTACTCTGCCCTTGTTTTAGCTGCAAGGGTTGTTGCCTGTTAGTTATTTGTTTTGCGATTTTGCGTATAGTTTACTCTAGGTGGCTCCCATCTGATCTATTTCCTTTGTGGGGCTCCTACAACTTGCCTCTATGGTGGTCTCTTATGTTTATTCTTCAACAGTGCAATGATCTTTCTGATCTCTACTTTCAATCCTTCCAAGAATCTGTCTGTCTTTGACTATTCACCTCTCACTAGCTCAAAGGCAAATCTTGACAGCTCTATGAACTTCTGTTTATATTCTGCCACCGGCATGCTCCTCTGGTTCAGTTTAATAAATTCAGACTGTAGCTGTCTCACCTTAGTAGCGGAGAAGAACGTATCACAAAACAACGCCTTGAACTTGTCCCATGTCATATTGGCTTCATCTATGGTGGGGTCATTGACTATCATCTCCCACCAACGGTATGCCGATCCCACTAGCAGATTAATAGCCAACGCTACTCTTTTGGGTCCAGTAGTTCCCATTGCGTTCAGATGCTTATTCATTTTTGTAAACCATCAATTAGCAGCAAAATCGTCCGTCATTCCCTCAAAAGTGCTTGGCCTCAGCTTTTGGAATTCAATTAACAAATCCCTCTGTTCTTTATCATAATCGATGGTTCTGCTCCTGGGCATTACATCTGTCAATCTTGCCTCCTGTTGAGCCTGTGGCTGAATAGGTGCTGGTGGCGGCGTTGAAGTGGATGGTTGTAATGTTTTGACTACCTGTTCCACCACTCTAGGAGTGACTTCGACTATTACCCTCTTTGTAATGTCCGAGATCGTCTCTTTAGTGACTACCATCCTCACTGGTGTTGCTGCTATTGGAGGGTCATTGTCTCTTAGATCTCGTCTTCCTCTAGTACTCTCCTGCCTCCTATCTCTTCTATGTCTGCCCCTCCCTCTTGGCATGGTTTGGAAGTCAAGAAGTTCTTTTAGTAGTTCATGATTTAATTACATAGGGACAAAACCATTTAACAAGTATTACTAATTTTATTTCAATCTCAAATTTTTGGTTTCTCTTACCCCAGATAATTCAGCTAATAATAACAACTATTTATCTCTAACCTCCCTATGATCTTTCATAATTTTTGTGCTACAGTGACTCTAAGTTCTCGATTTGTATCAATGGCCTAGGGATTTATGCTTCTAAGTTGACAGCATGTTGTCTATTTATTGGGTACAGGAATTTGGGTTTAACTATTCAAATAGCTACATACATATATAACAATGATCATACAATCAAACAATCAAAACACACTAGCATAATGAAATCCTAAGCTTCCATTTATGCTTCTAGGTCCATGTGCCCCATCCCACACTCGCCCTTCCACATAGACTTCTACTCAGAATTCCATTACACCCATTACAATGGCGCAAATGATTCGATTTTCACAGTTGCCACGTCCCACTGTGTTGATTAGGCACAATGCAACATGTGCATCCGTAGACGTACTCTAAGGATGAAGCTAGACCCACTATGTTGTACCACCCCATCCCAATACAACACAGTGCGTACAAGTTCCTCCAAAGACACCGAGTATTTGCCAAATATGGTCCATCATTCTCTGAATCCAGGATTCTTCCATACCTCCAAATCCCTATGCACCCCATCCTACATAGAGACCAAAGATATAAAGTCTTCCCAGACTCGGGTCCTGACTAAACAAGTGTGCGTTTAAACACATTTTCTGTCTCTAGCCTATGTCCTAAAAGTTTTTAATTTTATTTATGATCCATTGTACTTTCTAGACAGCACCAGGTCTCTACCTAAACTATGGTTTCCTAATTGACACCTTTCCATTTCATCAAATTCCTTTAGCGAAGAATCAGATCAATTGATAAATTTATTTTTCAGTTAAAATCAAATCTGATAAAATTCAAGTCTAGCCCAGTATATCATAGTACGGAGCCCTGATACCATATTTGTAACACCCCAATTCTCATACGGACCTTCCAACATGTACGGTGGGTAGTCTTCCGTACGGAATTGGAATGTTACTTAAATTCTTCGGTCAACCTTCCATTAAAATACAGTCAAGACAAAATTTTTCGTCTAATAATGGTTCAACTTTGACAAAATTTATAATTATTGGATCAAAATAAACAGAGTTCAAATGAAACCCATGCAGCGGAACAAATTTTTTTTTCAAAGTTTCAACTAAACTTAAAACATTAATAAAAAAGAGTTTCAAGTCATACCTTCCAAAACATTTAATTACATGTAAACTATAGAGCAAGAAAGAGACCAAAATACTTACTAAGTTTACATAGATTTTCAACAAAAGAAAGACTTGGACCCAAAAAGTTTTAACAACAAGACTACGATGTAGAAGATGTCGATTGTTCAAGTTTTATTCCTATGAGTACTTGTAAAATAATTATTGGGTGAGTTCGAAAGCCTAGTTGATCATTCCTACACATCGCACGCATTATACAAATCAAAACTCAAAACATTACAAACACTGGCACACATCAGGCGTTTCAAACATTTGATTAGTTTTGGGTTGTAATCTAAGACCAGAAGAGGGTTGAGATGCCTCTCGGTATTCTCCGTGATCTCGTCTAATCATAGAAAGTCTCGAGTACCGTCTAAAATCAGTCAAGTCATCAGTATCACAGCCTAAGAGAGGGTATTTCCTGCAGCCTCATACTAACTCCCAAAGACTTCTAGTTGTAACCAACGGCTACGGTTGGGAATACCTACGATTTGCCTTGCAGCACGACGATCTCAAACGGTGACATATAGGAGATGCCGCCTTGATCCACCTCGGACTCGTCAATCGCACTAGTACGTGAATTCTTAATAATCTTTTAATCTTGTTTTAGTTTGTAACAATAACAATCATATGAAATCAGCACACATGTACTATCTAACCAAATAAGAAATATATGAAATTTTCATGGCAAATGAAAAGAATGAATGAGAGAGTATCACTATGCAATTCCTATAAATGCATGTGATGAAATTTAATAGTGATTCGTCAAGTCATCAACATGCATTGCAATCAAGTCAAACAATTTCATCAGTATAATGAAATTTATTCTACCCTACCAAAACAAAATGTTTTGAATTAAAAATTCGTATAATACGGGTGAGTGAGGAAATCCCGCCCACCTAAATTTTCAGACGTTCTTCTTTCTCTTCATCACTATTAGTCATCCTAAGAAAGTCTATCTGCAATAGTAATTGTATTATAATAATTTCTTAACTAACGTTTCATAATAATTTCACTACTTATAATTTAGTAATTCTTTTAACTAATCAAATGATTTTAGTAATCACTTCATGTACTTGTTAATTAAGTGTTCTTCAATTTCTTAGTCTTTATGTTTTAATTAAATCATTCATAAAATGATTACGAACAGAATAAGACTTCTAATTGTCAAAACTTTAGTCTTTTTCGTATTTGAAATTCTCAATCTCTTTCCTATAAGAAATTAAAGTTTACTAATATTTATTATTGTTATTACTGTCATTTCTCTCACACTAAAACATACTTTATTAGTTCATGATTCCATTAAGATTTTCTAAAATATTATTGATTGAATTTTTTAATCAACTTTCTATCTTCTTTTTTTTTTTTCAGATTTTCTATTATTAAAGTTTAAGTTAAATCTTATTCTAATAACTTTTATTCAAATTTGCAAAGATTAAATAATGACATACTTCAATAAATAAACCACCATTGATTTTTCTTCTCAACCTCACATTCCTTTGCCATGAACAAGGTATAAACATCACAGATTGATTTTCCTAATTAATCTATATTAAGTTATTAAACTTAGATTAAGTCTTTTAAACACTCTCCCCTACTCACAGCAAGAAAACTAAATTCAAGAAGTTGAGATCGTTCTTACCTCCCTTGTCTTCACAATTCCGTCGAACCAGATCACCACCTGATGGTGTTCCTTCAACTATGTTGGCCAAATCTAAGATTCTAATCACTTCAGCCGTGTTCCAACTAGCTTAATAAGAAATCCAACCCAAAAATTTGCTCCCTTAGCTATCTCTGTTTCCCGGTCGACCAACACAGCAGTTGAACACGTCCAACTGAAATCACCTCTCACTTGGTTCCTCCTACTCGATCATGTACATCCCTCAATGCAAAGTTTTGAATTAGAATCCACGGACCTTGCTCCCTCTTGCTACTCCAACCGATTTCAGAAAATCAAATTTCAATCTCTTCCCAATTTCACACTCTATTTTCCACGCTCGGCCAAACGTCCCAGCTTCATGCTCTGTTCTTCACGCTCGGCCAAACAGAGGAACTATTCTTCCTCTTTCATGATGCATGCTGCAACAGCCACAATTGGGACTCCAATTCCAGAATTCCAGACTTCCTCCTCTCCTTGTTCTCTCAAATGAACTCCCCAACATAGCAGTTTAAATCACTGCATTCAGACGTTCCACCGATGCTCTATTTTTTAATGCCTCAACCCAAAAAATTTCTGTATTTGAACTCCAGTTTCCAACTTGTACTCTCACGTTCCAGTTCGCCCAAGTTCAGAGATCCCAATGCTCCCCTTCAGCTTTTTGCTTCCTTAGTTCTCCTCTGTTTCAGTTTTCTTCTTCTTCGGCTTCTCTTTCTTCTTCGGCTTCTGCAACTTAACGCCCAAGTAACATTAGCTCTCTGCTTCTTCAGTTATCTTCTTCCCTTTTTATAGAGGCCCGAATGCATTCCAGAATCTCCTTCCTTCACCGCCAAAACGCCTTCCTTGAACATTCTAGGCAAATCTTCTCACCGACTGAATCGAGCAACCAGAGAAATCTAGATTTTTTTTTGTATCGATTCTCTCTTCGCTTGCTCGTTCTTCATTCGGCCGAAATCCAATTGTTTGGATTTTCGGATTTTTTTTCTAACCACCTAAGTTATTAAATCTTTATTATAAGGTTATATATATATATATATATATATATATATATATACATGTTAATATAGTAATCCCATTATTCATGTTGCTAGTTCTATTATATGTGTACTTATATACCTATAGATATTTGTCTCAAACTCCAATTTACTTTATATTCCCAATTTTTTTCACTCCTAAATTTCATTATTTCATTATTACACATATATATGTATTTTTCTAATTCAAGCCAATGTTAGACATAAGTTTATCAATATTTATATGTTTGATAAATTTCTAAATTGAACTTTTGATCTTTTGACATAAATTTATATTTTTCAAAAATTGTTTATTATTGTTAGCGTACACAAGTTACAAAATTCGGGGTTGTTACATCGTCCCGCTAATGATTGATCCTGTACGATCAATTTAGTTTCTTAATATTTACGTAAAATTTGGCTCAAATATAGCTTTATGGTCATTGGTTAATCAAAGGATTGACTTAGTCAATTGTAGTCAACTCTATCTACACTAACCATTGTCGACTTGTCTAATCCACAAGATCAACATGATTAACAAGGTCAATTAAACCTTTAATATTGACTCAAAATATTAAAAATATGTATTGTAGACATGTGTTCCACCTTTGGTACACAATAACCAGCCACTTTTATAAATTTGGCGGTTCAATACATAAATATTATTTCCTATGTTACTCATTTGCCTAATAAGTTTTTCATAATATTATACAATATTATAGAACATTTTTCTATTACTTAACAATATTTTTACCCTATATGCATTTTTTCTATATTTATGAATTAATCCTCAAATTGTGTAAACACGAATTTAATATATCTATTGACCTCCAAAAATCATAATTTCAGTGTCATTATGTTCAGAGTTTCATTCTAGACATTTTAGTACCCGCCAACTAAAATTCCAGTATTAATGGGTATACCCTCTTATGTGTTGACTTTCAAATGCCATATAATTTATTAGGGTTCACAAGGATACAAATAATATACATACCTGTATTTTACTCAAAAATCTGAACACAATATTATATATATATATTGTATAGTTTCATCCTTAGAAAAAATACGTCCTAATTTTTAGGTCACACGATAAATTATTGCCTGTTGAAAATTACACTAAAAAAAACTATAAATCACAATTTCTATAACAATTTAGAATTGAAAAGAAGAAAAAGTAATCTACCAAAAGTGTCGGACCTCGAAAATAGGCAACTCTTCTTTCTTCTTTTCTTTCCTTCCTTTTCTTCCCTTCTCACTCTTCTTTCTCTTTTTTCTTCTTTTTTTTTTCTCTTTTTCTCTTCTTTCTTTCTTTCTTTTTTTTTTTCCTTTCCTTTTTTTCTCTTGATTATGGTCTGATAAAGGAAGTGGAATGAGCAAAGTGAATGAAGTATTGGGAGTATTTATAGTATGATATGGGGTGGGTCCCACTCCCATAAATAATGAGATGATTCTTCTCATCCTCATCTTTTCACCTCATTTTATTTTATTTATTTATTTTTTAAAATTTATCCCACCAGCTCACTCATCACTATATATTTTCGATTTTCTCATTATCTAACAAATAACCTTTATCTTATCACATTAATAATAACCAAATTTAAATGAGATAATTTCATTTCATGCATTTCATCATTCATTATTTTTTTTTAATTAATACAATCAAGCACATTTATATATAATAACAATCATCATTATATATATATATATATATATATATATTCATACATAACTATTATCTACATATATATACTTGAATTAAATCATTTCATTTAACATTTTCATTTCCATTTATTTTTTTTAATCCAACCCACTTTATCCACTAAATAAATATTTCATTATTTATTTCAATACCCACATTGATTAATTTCATTTTCGAAAATCATGTATCTTCATTTAATTCACACATTGAATTATGCAATACCCGTAAAATCATGTATATTAATTCATGATTCACTAATTAACACATGAAAATACATGTCGAGCCCATCAACTAAATGTCTAAAAATATGGATTGTTACAATAAATTTGTTGTAATATACAATAAATAGGAAAAATTAATTATTTTCTATGTAACACATTTTTTCATTTACCGTAATTCATAATGTTATACAACATTAATTATAGATAATGTTATATTTATAATATTACATAATTAATTATATATATAATATTAATCTATACGTTTTTTTCAGTTGCATAAATACAAATTTAATATACCTATTGATCTCCAAAAATTTTAATTCTAGTATCATTGAGTTCAAAATTTTATTTTTGACTTTTGGTGCCAACTAAGATTTCAGTGCTAATAGACATACACCTTATATATCGATTTCGAACTATTATATAATTTCTTAGGGCCAATATGGGTATAAATAAAATACATATCTATATTCTAGTCATTGATCTGAATACAATGATATATGTATATATGTATATGTATATATATATATATATATATATATATATATATTGTGTAGTTTTACTCCCAAAAAAATATACCCTAATTTTGAGCCATATAATAGACTAACACATTTCATAAAAATTACACTAGAAAATTTGAAATTCATAACTTCTATGTCAATTTTGAATTGAAAAGAGGTAAAAATAGATTACCTAAAATGTCTGTAACATCTCAGAAAGTTTATATGAAATTTGAATTTTTACTTAGAAAATTATACAGAATTGACGAATTAGAATTTTGGTAAGTCCTATTTACCCAAATGAGGGATAAAAATCAATTTAAGGAATTTTCGGAAGAAAAAAAATATGATTATAATGCATAAAATGGGATATCATAGCAAAAAAATACAAGGATATGTGTAATATTTGATGAAAACAGGATTAAAAAGTCAATTGGGATCGAGATTTGGCAAAAATCCGAAAATAAAGCAAGAAATTCGGCTGAAAAATTAAAAAAATAAACTTAAAATGCATCTTACGATTCAAAAACAATCTGCCAAAATCCAACGAATGGGATTAAGCAAAACGAACTCCCAGGTCCACTGGATCATCAAGATCGAACGGCCAGAGATCCGCGTACGTAACTCGAGGATGATCGTGCGGCCAGAAGAGAGTTCATTGATCGCGAACACTGAAATCTATGATTATCCAACGGCTAGGATTCGTGCTCACGGCAAGATGATCATCTGGTGATGCGTTCGAGGTGCATCCAATGGCGAAGATCAAAGCCACGTGATTAGATCGCGAACGTTGATGCGCTCGAGGATCATCGGACAATTCAGATCAAAGCCGTTTTGATTAGATCACGATCGTTGACGCGCTCGAGGAAATCTAACGGCTGAGATCGAGAATCTGAATTCTGTTGATTTATCCCAGATTAATCCAACAGTTTTAATCAAAATTCGAATGCGTGTCTCGAGGAAAATCTGAGAAACCAGAATAAAGCCAAAATTTAAAATATGAAAATTACGTTAAAATTAACGAAAAATACGAAAAAAAATATCTGAAAATTCTGAAAAATAGTTTCTAAATTTCGAAAAATACTCATTTTGCTCAAAAAATTAGAAAGTATGAAATTAGGGTATTTTATTCAAATGACACAAAACTTTCTAATTTTCTCCCTTGGAAAACCTATATAAAACCCCCTAGGCTCATAATTTCATTCATTCCAAAAAAATAAGAGTTGAATGCTCCTCTTGTTTTTTTAAAGCCTTATTCTTTGCACCTTTTCCCATTTTTCCCTTCTTGTGTGTGTGAGAAGCTCTCGAATTGGGGAATTAAATTGGGCAATCTTCATTGGCAGTAGTACGTGGAGGGAATTGCTGCCGAAATTCTGGAAAAAAGCGTCACAAGGTGGAAGTGATTTTTAGAACACCCTTCTGTTCTTATTTGAATTCATGGCATGCTCATTGTTGTGTGTTTTTTTACTGAATTCAAAGAATTTCAACTTCAGTTCTAGAATTTTAAATGTTTATTTCAGTATTTCAGTTTTGATTCATGTTTGAGATATCATATCATCCATGCTATGTTAGTATCATGCTTAGATTTTTAAATTAAAGTATGATGCATGTTTTATGAGTGTATCATGAATTGACTGGGTATAATCTGAATTTTAGTTTGATTTTATATTCTGAAGTTTATTTTATGAGATCATGATATGAGAATTAATCAAAGATGATGGAGATAATAACCACGTACCATCATAGTGGTCATGGCGACACTATGAATGTTCTTTAATATGATTAGTTCATATGGTTTTAAGACCAAAGTACTTGGTTGGTGGATAAGTTCCCTTGAAATCCAAAAGTCAAATGAAATTGGCTAAGAAAAGCTATATTTCGCTCTAAGGAGATACTTTGTTAAGAACATCAAAGGATTAAAGGTCCTTTTGGTCTGAGACTCGACTTAAACAAATTGTTGTTTGAAATGCCTAATGTTTGCAAGTGTTTGAATTATGATTGTGTTATGAGTTTGAATATGAAAGATGGTTGTTCGAAAATAATCCACTGGGCTATGTGCTCACTCCTTTCTTTCTTATTTTTTAGGAACACGAACCCATGGAGCAATTGATTATAGATAGTTCTTAGAAAGTGTCTACAGTATTATAATTTTTTTTTAGAATTTTTAGGGCATGTTGCCCAAAGTTCTTATGTTTTTCTATTGAAAAGTATTTTGAAGTCTTCTATTGTAATTATTAGTTTTTTTTAAAGAGTTTAGTACTCTCAATTTCTATTATCAATAAAATAGTTTGAATTTCTTTATCTCTTTTAATTTGCCATGATTTTATTGAAAGTTTTGTATTCTTGAACTTTATACAAAGGCACGAGATATTGAAAAGAAAAGAACAAGTGTGTGTCGCATGTAATGTAGCACTGGCCTAACCTGCTATTTTGTTAAGTCCACTATCAAGAGAACGGTGGCAATGTACACTACTTAAAAGATACGAGGGTTGGGGTGTTACAATGTCGGACTCTTGAAAAGTTGGTAGTTTTTGTTCTCTTTTTGTTCTCTTTCCCTTTCTTTTTTAGCTTTCATTTTCTCTTTTCTTCTCATTCACGGATGATCAAATGAGAAAATGGGCATGGTATTTATAGCCAACTAATTTGTGGGTCCCAATGTATTAATTGAAATTTTTTATATATCAATATATATATATATATATATCAAACACACTCCTTATTATCTCTCAAATTTATTTTATATATATATATATATATATACACACATACATACATACATATATGTATATATTACAATTTATTTGCTTCATTCATCATTTTTTTTCTTTTCCCAACCAAGCACATCATTGATCACACGCACACACACACACACACAGATATATATATATATATATATATATATTTGTATGAAAGAATTAATTTATGGGATTAATTCATTCCATCATCAAATAATCTCCCACTACAAAATATTTACTTATATTAATATTATATCATTAATTAATTATTTTATTTTTATTTAATACGCACATTAAATTATACCATGTGTCTAATTGATTCATACAAATATATAAAAATACATGTCAAACTTGTCGACTCAATGTCCAAAACTATAAGTCGTTACAATATGTCTTATCTTTAGGTTTTCTTGCACGTTGAGATTTTTAAATCCTACATTTCATGTGTTTAATCTAAACCATTTTCTTTATTTATAAATTTTGTAATTAATAAAATTTAATTATTCAATTATTTTAATTTATTTATTTGTCTCTTTGGAGACTTCTAATATAAATTTATTTAATAATTATTCAATTCAAAAGGTTTAAAAA
>JAJIYU010012386.1:0-14598 GCA_030144865.1 Tinospora cordifolia | reverse complement strand
TTTTTGTTTATTTATTTTACTAAACCTTAATTTTTCATTTAATTATCAAATTAAGATTTTATTTGTTTAATTTTCACTATAACTCTAATTTATTTTATTTTTCATGTGTTAACCCACAATTTGCACTCAAAAGAATTTTGAAATTAATTTATTTAATTATTTGACAAAATTCTGGGGTATTACATTAATAGACTTTGGTTTGTTTAAATCCTAATTTGAATTGAAAACGATTGAAAGCAATGAAATTATGTTCTAAAACTATTTTGAATTATTATCTAGGATAGTAAATTCTTTTTTTCTTACTCTCAATTCAAATTCCAATTAATTAAACCCTTAGTTATGTAGGCTCTTAAACTTATCATCAAAGCTCTCTCTCGAGGTACCTTAACACCTATTAGCCTTGTTCCCTAATACCCTCTTTCGAGGCACACAGTTAACAATGTAATGCCTTATGAACAGTAATCACGTTCAACCTCCTAAACAATCGACAACCTCTCGGTCAATCAGTTGATCTATCTCTATATTGTGATAGTCCAACTATTAAACCTCTCTCCCAAGTTAGTCTAATAGTTTAAATATATTGTTCAGGGCCAGTAAACATTTAGCATTAAACACCCAAAATATAAAACAAAACATCAAAATCAATTAATTGGAATATTGAATCTTAGGATCCTACAATAAAAATTTACATCCTAGACTTTAAATTGACTAGCCTGACATGGTATTTAGTTTAAACATCAAAGTATAATAAATACAAAGGACCATACTCAAGGTTTTATCTTCATTGTTCTCGCTCTTCGTCTGCTTTTGGCCATCAAAATCAACTAATCTTTGAAATTCAGAATGCTTAAACCCTAATCTCCTATCCTATATATATTAAACAACTTAAAAACCTTAAACAAAATTAGAAACACACAACGTAATCGCATTGACCACAGTAACCTCGGCACACATCAAAAATTGGAACTTCAGATTCTGCTATCTTGGTCATTCATCTGTTCCAAAAATTTCTTTCTGGTTACCGCAATCATTGAAATGATTACCGTGATAACCAATGACATGATATTTCCTGTGTTTGACTTTTCTTCTGATTACCTTGGTCATTGAAATGATGACCACGATGACCAGTTATTGAGAACTTGACACCACCTACATTTTTTCAAGAAGTGTGCAGTTTCTTGGGGCATTTGGGTTTCTATCACCATTTTATAAAGAACTTCTCTTCAAACACTCGCCCTCTATGCAGTCTACTTGAGAAGGAAGCTGAATTCAACTTCAATGGTGAATGTTTTGAAGCTTTCAATACATTGAAGAAGGCACTGATGTCGACTCCTATTATGTCTACTCCAGTTTGAGGATAACCATTTAAAAAAATGTGTGATGCCAATGATTATGTTGTTGGTGTTGTGTTGGAACAGAGATGTGACAAGATGTTCAAAGCTATATATTATGCAAACAAGACGCTAGATGATGCACAAAATAACTACACTACTACTGAAAAAGAGTTGCTAGCTGTTGTCTTTGCATGTGACAAGTTTTGATCTTATATTGTGGGTTCTCATGTCAAGGTGTTCACTAATCACACAGCAATTCGTAAACTCTTTACTAAGAAGGATGCAAAACCTCGTCTTATCAAATGGATCCTTGTACTTCAAGACTTCAATATTGAAGTAATAGAAAAGAAGGGTACAAAGAATGTGGTAGCTAATCACTTGTCTCGCCTATCTAATGAAGCCATTAATGATCTAAAGAGCATAGTTGAGCTCTTTTCTGATGAACATCTCTTGACTATTATTGATAGTTCACCATGGTATAATGATTTTGCTAATTATAGAGTCATTGACACAACTCCACCAAATGTATCTCATGCTCGCCTCAAGCACTTCATACATGAAGCTAAATTTTATTTATGGGATGATCCCTATGCTGATGAGGTCATTTGTCAATGTATTTTGGAAGCTAAAATTAATAGAGTTCTTCATGATTGTCTTGCCTCTCCTTATAGTGGTCACTATAGTCATCAACGAACTACCCGACATGTTCTTGAGAGTGGGTTTTATTGGCCCACTATGCTTAAAGATGCTTACCATTTTGTGAAGACATGTGAAGCGTGACAAAAATAGGGTAACATATCAAAGAGGAACAAAATGCATGTTAACTCTTTCATGGAAGTCGAACTATTTGATGTATGGGGCATAGACTTCATGGGACCCTTTCCACCATCTAACGGGAAACAATATATATTGTTGGCAGTTGACTATGTTTCCAAGTGGGTAGAAGCAGTTGCTACAACCAAAAATGATGTCAGGGTTGTGTTGAAGTTCCTTTCTCGTAATATCTTCTCTCGTTTTGGCACACCACAAGCAATTGTGAGTGATGAAGGTACACATTTTCGCAATAGAATATTCAATAACCTTCTCAACAAATATGGTGTGCGACATAAGGTTGCCTTGCCTTATCATCCTCAAACAAACGGGCAAGTTGAAGTGTCAAATCGAGAAATCAAAGTTATTTTGCAGAAGACTATTGAGATTAATTGCAAAGATTGGGCACTAAAATTGGATGATGCACTATGGGCATATAAAATTGCCTTCAAAACTCCCATTGGCATGTGCCCTTATTAGCTTTTATATGGAAAATCTTGTGACCTGCCATGCGAGTTAAAGCACCGGGCTTATTGGACAATAAAGAAGCTTAACTTTGATGCAAAAGCTTGTAGGGAGAACTGTCTACTCCAATTGGTGGAACTGGAAGAATTTTGATGCGATGCATTTGAAAACAACACTATCTACAGGGAAAAAACAAAGAAATGGCATGACAAGTTGATTGAAAAGAAAGAGTTCAAACTGGGACAACAAGTATTACTATTCAATTCAAGGCTCCGTTTGTTCCTGAGTAAGCTTAAATCTCATTAGTCAGGCCCTTTTCTTGCAACACATGTATTCCCTTATGGTGTAGTAGAAGTTCAAAGCCTAGTGGATGGACATAAATTCAAGGTGAATGATTAGAGGTTAAAGATATTCTATGGAGGATCAAAGCAAACTGTGGAGTTGATAGCACTGAAAGAATAAAGCATCGTATCCACGTTGAGCTAACAATGTTAAACAAAGCGCTGAATGGGAAGCAACCCACTAATTCCTTTTTATTTTCCTACTCATTTTGTTTGTGATTTTTAATTTTTAGGAGGCATGTTAGCTTTTGTTCTTTTCGTTCCTTTTGGTATTTAGAATTTAGCTAAGAAAAAATTTTGATAGTGTTATACACATTCTTGTGACTGTGGTCCTAAAATTTGTACTAGAATTTGCATTCTGGTGACCGAGGTCACTAGGATGGTTAGTGAAGAATGTGTTCTGGTGACTTCGATCACTAAAACAACACATAAGGAATGCATTCTGGTGACCGTGGTCACTAGAACACAGGATGTTCTGCATTGGGTTACCGCGGTAACCAAAACATATTTTTCAAACTTTTCTTGCAATTACTGCAGTCACTATAGACCGACCATGATAATTGAGTCATTTAAAGCAAAAAATTGCTCATTTTTCACTCATTCGCTATAATTTTCTATGGATCTTCTTGCATCCCAAGCCTATTTTTGAGCATTTATTCACTCCAAATTGACAATGTAAGTTCTTTTACTTCTTTTTAGGCTATTTCCATTCTTTAATCTCGCATTTAGGATTGTTCCTGCATAATAGAGCATTTTAATCAAGTTCTTCAAGTTTCTTCTTCATTGAACATGCCCATTTTTCATTTCCAAATTTTTTTTTGTGCATTGTCCAAGCCTAATTCATTATGCTAAATGCAATTTTACTTTTTGCCTCTTCTACTGAGTAACTAGATGGCTTTTGATGTGCATATTGTATTGAACAGAGTACCAATGAATAATTGCAATGCCCTGTTTTTTTATTTTCTAATATTTGTTTGGGTTATATTTGGAGGTTAGACTAGTTATATTGTTGTTAATGCGTTTATCATTGGAATTCATTGAGTTAATAATCCACTATGCAATTGTTTTATATTGTTTTGTTTATTTGCTCTTTTTCTTACTTATCCAAAGTTGTTTTCCTTGCCCACTCACATTGTTTGCAGGCTGCCCGGAATGAAGCATCCTATCTCAAATAAGAGACAAGCACCAGCCCCTCTTGCTCCTGAAGATAGGCAACACTTCCGGTCTACTGCAGCCAAACAATGATATGACATTATATGAGGCAGTCGCCACTTGATTCTAGATAGGGTTATAATGTTCATGATAGAGGAGTGCAATTTGGGCATTGATGCTGTGGTAGCCTCTCGTTACTAAGAGAAGCTGATTAGTGCTCCATCTGCTATAGTTATCTCCCTAGTCCAAGAATTTTACACCAATAATGCTTTTGAAAGGGAAGGGTCAACTGTGTGGGTCCGAGGCAAATGGGTCTAATTCAGTGCAGCCACCATCAATGAGGTTTATGGTCTACCTTCAGACACAATAGATGAATATTATGCCCACTTAGCTGCTCGTTTCAACACAGAGGACATCTTGAAGACTCTGTGTATAAAGGGTGCCTCCTAGGCTTGTTTTAATGACAAGCCAGTGAGCCTATCCAAGAACTCATTCACTACAGCTGCCAAGGTTTGGTTAGATTTGGTTTGTGCTAACCTTCTACCTTCTTTGGCTATTAACAGGGTTACTTTGGAGAAAGTTGTCCTGGTTTACTACATCATGAAGGGTCTACCAATCAACATAGGCTCTATCATTTCTAATTCAATTAGGACATCTATTGATAGAACCAATGCAATTCTACCTCGCCCTACTTGGATCACTGAGCTATGTAAAAGGGTAGGGATCGTATAGGAAAAGAGTGAGCCTCCACTAAAGATGAAGGACCACATAGCAGTGAAGATGCTCACCACAGCTCCTGTCAAGAAGAGGAAAGCTACTGCAGAGCCCTCAATACCTCCAGCTGATCCAGATTCATCTACCGCAGCTCCACCTTCATCATCTACTGCAGCTCCACCTTTATCATCTACTGCTGCAGCCCCTTCTTCATTTACTACACAGCCCTCCGAGCTGTACACTATCCTGCATAGCCTAGCCTATATCATATAATGGCTACACAGCGAGAACCCGACCAAGGCACAGGCTAATCCTCCTCTACGCCGCTTCATCCCATATATGGATATTACTTGTTGTGATCCTTCAGTGCCTCATGCTCCACTAGCAACTGACGATGATGATGATGATGATGATGGCATGGATGATACTAATTTTATTACGGAGGCTAAAGTTTTTGGAGACGTCTGATTCCTTTTTTTCTTTTATTTTGGGTTTTATTTTATTTATCATTTAGCTGCATTTGTATAGATTACTACTATGTTTTACTCTTTCTCTCATTAATTAGACTTGCTTAGATATTTTGTGAACTCCAGACTAAATTTTCTGCCTTTTGTATGCATGTTTTTGATGTTTTGCTCTCCAGTTTGTGTGCGTCAGTGTGCTTTTGATGACAAGTATTAGTAATAACCGCTAGAGACCAAGTATTGTCCTCAAGTAACGGATACTAGTTAACTATCTTAAATCTCAATCTAGTATTAGCATTCACTTTATTCAGGCTCTTAATTGAGTTTGGTTTGTTTAAATCCTAATTTGAATTAAAAATGATTGAAAGCAATGAAATTCTATTCCGAAAACTATTTTTTAGTAAATATCTAGGTTCTTTTATTCTCACCTTCAATTCATATTCCAATTAATTAAACCACTAGTTATATAGGTTCTTGCACTTATCATCAAAACCCTCACGCTAAGTATCTTAACACCTATTAGTCTTGTTCCCTAATACCTTCTCCCGAGGTGCACAATTAACAATCTAGTGCTTTATAAACAATAATAATGTGCAACCTCCTAAACAATTCACAACCTCCCGATCAATCAATTGATCATGTCTATGTTGTGATAGTCCAACCATTAAACCGCTTTCCGAGTTGATTTAATAGTTTGAGATCATATTGTTCATGGCTAGTTAATAATAAGCATTAAACACCTAGAATATAAAACAAAACATCGAAATCAATTAATTGGAATATAAAATCTTAGGATCCTACGATAGAAATTTAAATCTTAGACTTTAGATTGACTAGCCTGACATAGTATTTAGTTCAAACATCAAAGAATAATGAATACAAAGCACCATACTCAAGGTTTGATCTTTGATCTTCAATTCTTCTTTGTTCTCACTCTTTGTCTGCTTTCGACCGACAAAATCAACTAATCTCCTAAGTTAAGAATTCTTAAATCCTAATCTCCTATACTATATATATTAAACCACTTAAAAACCCTAAAATAATTAGAAACACACAACTTAATCACATTACCGCGGTAATCTCGGCACACATCAAAAACACGAACTTTGAATTCTGGTTACCTCGATCATTCTTCTATTCCAAAAATTTTCTTTTGGTTACCGCAATCATTGAAACGATTACCATGGTAACCAGTGACGTGATATTTCCTACGTTTAGCTTCTCCTCTGATTACCTAGGTCATTGAAACAATGACCTTGGTAACCAGTGACATGTAATTTCCTGCATTTGGTTTTTCCTCTGATTACCTACGGTGCCAATCTAGGTAATAAGATTTATTTACATTTTCAACCATTTTTTACTTCTCTTGTGCTATTATTTGCTATTTTGATTAATTTCAAACCTGCATAGACACTCAAAATCTTTTCGAACATTATATTTACATAAAAATGCTAGAAATAACATTAAATCAAGCTAATATGCAACTAATCAAGTAATAATGCTCTAAATGTATATGTAACTAAATATAAACAAATCCACTTAATTTCTTATTAAAATCATGCAAATTATACATAAAATACCTATAGTATAGTTAGTATGCTATGTAACTAACAAATACCCCAAACTTAGACTATTGTTCGTCCCTGAACAATGACTCTAATCTAAACTGACACACCATACCATATAGAAGTAAATTCATTTTCACTCATCATTGTAACTAAAATCTTCTATTCCTATAGTTTATGACTCGTTAACACGTCCTTAGGGTCATTCAGGTTGTCTAGATTTTCAATTCATCCTTTATTTTTCCTCAACTTCACCCTCTCATCTGTCAATATCTCAATCCTCCTAAACCTTGTAGGTGATTTGCAGTTGCCATCCCACTCACCGAAATCCTCTCCTATTACTTAAGTACATAAATCCTCTCAATTCTATCCTCTATCTATCTTCTACTCAATTCAAACTATAGTCAAGATCAGTGATCTTTCTTTTAGGTTGTAAAGTGATCTGGCTCAAGGTACAAGTGTAATAGGAATTTAAATCTGACTCAAGTGTACACTCATAGCAATAACAACAACCTATTTTGTTTGATTTTATCAATGTAGCTTGATCCATATGTTCAATCCCTTGTTGCTCTTGTCATTCATGCTCACCACCTTATTTTCATAGCTCCCTCAAACTTATCTCATCACATGCGCTTCAATCAATACCCACATGTACACTCATACAAAAGTAAGAATCTCAACTTTCATTGACAATATTGAAATAAATATAACTCTCTTTTTTTTTCTTTTTTTCTTTTTGTTCATTTTTTAAAACAATATCAAAAACAGAAACAAAAACTTAAAATATATGTATTTCAATGTGAGCATCCCCTCCTTTTCTATCATCAGAATAAAGAGTATTATAATTATGAGTGCACACAAATAGGTTCAATTGAGATATGCATAAAGATGATAAAGTGTTTATTATATATAATTTTTAGGTTCATAACAAGAAAATAGGTTATAAGACTTAAAATTGGCTGCAAAGGATAATTAATGTCGAGACCGGCCTTTAGGCTAAGACTCAAACAATGATGACTTACTTCATTTCCTTGTTAGAATCATTCCTAAGTAGTTTTTAAGATAGATTTGATTATTTCAAGAGTTTGTGAAAAATTCTCTCCACTTGTGGTTTGGTTTCCACTCCTCACTTTCCTCAGTTTTTGAATTCTCAATTTAACTAAGATTACAGGGGTCCTGTCAAAGTCAAATTTTTGACAAACCAAGCACACAGACTATTAGAACATACCCTAGTTTTTTGTCTTATCACACTAGAGGAATTTTCAATTTCATAGGTCACTCAGTGAAAATTTTTAAAAATATGGCATGGGTCTAGCCTATGTAACACCTATATGCTCTATATGCTTGTGTCCTCAAGTTAACATGCTTATGTATTAATTCTAAATAAATAATCTTGATATCTAAATGTCATGAGAGAATTTCAATAATAACTATATATATGATATACCCATTAATATATGTAGTTTAGAAGCATTAATGCACATAGAATATGTAAATATAAAGGAAAAACAAACCTAAAATTAAAGAAGATTTTCTTCAATGCGTACCCCTAAACTTAAATTATACCTTGTCCTCAAAAGCACACTACACTCTCATGCGTATATGGAGGAGAATATGCTAAAACGCTCAAAAAACCTGCAAATGATAAAAAAGATAAGTATTAGAGAATTAGTAACTAAAATGCATGCAAATTTTTTTTAGACTACTAAACTAAAATGCATGCATACCTAAAAAATTAAAATAAACCCTAATTAAATAAATGAAAACAAATGAAAAAAAATAAAAATTAGTGGGTTGCCTCCAATTAAGCACTATATTTAATGTCACCATCTCAATGTGGTTACGGTTTAACTGAAGCCCAATTTGTTGATCTCGCTGAACACCTTGGGTTTGGGTAACTCTTGCTTCATAATATTCAGTGGCTGCTTATATTTTAGGATTGGATCTTGCGAATGCTTCATAGGAATTTTCAGTGCATGAGCAGTATCCTATAGCTCTTTCATAGCATAGTTAAGCTTTCTATGTGCTTGTATGGCCTCCCCTTTAATGAATTCAGCATTTGTAGACTTAATATCTAGAGTTTTGGGCATTTGAATCTCTATCGTTGTGCTAGCTTGTATCACATTGACTTGCTTGCATTCTTGCACTTCAGTAAGGGGCTTCAACGAGCTATAAATGTTGAAGACAACTCGTTTGTCATCCCCTGGCAACATCTACTAGGGCCAGACTAGTAGCTAAGAATGGCCGCCCAAGAATTAATGGTATCTCCCTGTCTTCTACCATATCAAGAACAACAAAGTCAGCTGGGAAGATAATCTTATCCACTTTAACTAGAACATCCAAAATAATGCATCATGGATAAGTAACATAATGGTTTGCAAGCTGAAGGGTAATACTGGATGGCTTGATCTCTGACACCCCCAACCTTTGATATACTAACAGTGGCATTTGCAGTGTGAGCTCTCCCTTGGCGACATCTATTAGGGCTTGACTAGTAGCTAAGAATGGCCGCCCAAGAATTAATGGTATCTCCCCATCTTCTACCATATCAAGAACAACAAAGTCAACTGGGAAGATAAAATTATCCATTTTAACTAGAATATCCTCAATAATGCCTCATAGATAAGTAACAAAACGGTCTGCAAGCTGAAGGGTAATACTGGATGGCTTGATCTCTGATAGCCCCAACCACCGATATACTGACAGTGGCATGAGATTTATGCTGACCTCCAAGTCACAAAGAGCTTTCTTAAATATATTAGTGCTTATACTACACTAAATAGTAAAACTCCCTAGATCTTTTAGTTTCTGAGGCAGCTTTATTTGTATTATTAATCTACACTCCGATGTCAACCGTACAGTGTCATGATCTATCTACTTCTTATAAAACCTCTATTTTCAAAGGAGGCTCAAGGTATTTGCTACCTTGAATAGTTATTCCAAGATATCTAACCTTCTTCTTTTCATCATTAGCAGGTGATGTATCAGTTGACTCTATAAGAACTAGCCCTTTAGAATGGATCATCAACTAGCATAGAAGGGCTAGATGGAATAGGTGGGTTCTGGACTTCTCTCCCGCTTCTAATAAATATGGCTTGGCAACTTTCTTTAGGATTTACTTGAGTTGTACTTAGAAAAGAACTTTGCTGCTGATTGGAGAATGTTTGGGATATTTATCCCATCTAAGTCTCAAGGTTCTTCACAGTTGCATTCATGTTTCCCATTTGTATTTCCAAACCTGAGATTCTGTTGTCATTCTAATCAATTCTTCTACTTAATTCTTTAAATAAACGGGCTTGCATATTCATGTTCTTGTCCAATTTGTTTTCCATAGATGGCTTCCTTTCAAATAGGCTCTACTGGATGTTTCTATTATTAGCATATGCAAATTTTTCGTGGTGATGCATCCCCGAATGATAATATGGAATAATGTACCCTTGTTGTTGGACTTGATAATTATTGAATCGGTTCACTGCATTCAGCTGCTCTATAGATGCTTCATGAGTGAGGGATGTCTTGTAAGCTTCAGTTATGGCCAAAATAGATTGATTCTATTGTGGTTGAAACTGGCCATTACCGAATTTCTCAATCAATGCATTCATCTAGTGGCTCATAGAAGCTATCTGTGCTTGAAGAGCTGTAACTCCATCAACCTCATGTATTCCACCCCTTTTTATTAAGCCTCTTTTTGTGCCATAGCCATAAGCGTTGGTTGCCATATCTTTAATGAAGTGTGTAGCTTCTATAGTGGACTTTCCCATCAAAGATCCTCTGCCACTGAATCTACCAGGGCTCTAGTAGGTGGTGTCAAACCACTATAAAACATCTTAATCTAAAGCCATGGGAGATAACCATGTTGTGGGCATCTTCTTAGTAAATCCTTAAATCTCTCCCATGCTTCATAAAGGGATTCAAAGTCTGACTGCTTGAACGAACTGATTTCACCCCTAAATTGATGAACCTTGGCAGGAGTAAAACACATTGGCATGAATTTTTTTTCCCATCTCTTCCCAGGTGGTGATGCTACCTAGTAAGAGCGTTTGTAGCCGTGTCCTCACTTTGTCCCTCAAAGAGAAAGGGAAAAGCCTCAACCTTAATTGATCCTCAATCACACCATTCATCTTTAGAGTATCACAAATCTCTATGAATGAGTTCAGATGTGTCATAGGATCTTCAGTAGCCATACCCCCAAACTGTTGTTGCTGCACCATTGTGATCAAAGAGGGTTTCAACTAAAAATTATTGGCGCTGATGGGTGTGCGAGCAATTCTAAAGTAGTTATTATTAGGCATGGCCTTGAAAAAGTCATAGAGTGGTGCTTCCCCATCAGTGCCAACTACAAATCTACTACTCTCAGCCATATTAGATCTATCGCTTCGAGCTTCTAGTTGAATTTGCCTGACTGTATTAAACAAATCTGGATCGTTTAACCTAAGAGAATTTTTGTTCATCCAAAACCTGAAACACCACAAGCAAACCAAAAAGATCAAGTGTAGCAAGCCAACGAATTAAATAATAATTAAAATGAAATAAACTAAACTGAAATAATGTAAAATAATTAAATAAACTAACAAAAAGAATAAACCAAAATAAAATAAAATAAATTGATTGCCTTAATTAAATCTTAACTAATTTCAATTGATTTCACGATACTATTTCCCAGCAACAACGCCAAAAACTTGTTGACAATCCCGCAAGTGTACAAGATTGCAATAGTAATAACGATAGAGACTAAGTATCCTCCTCAGGAAACGGATACTAGTTAACTATCTAAATGCCAATTTAGTATTAAGATTCACTTTATTGAGGCTGTTAATTGAGTTTGGTTTGTTTAAATCCTAGTTTGAATTGAAAACGATTGAAAGAAATGAAATTCTGTTCCAAAAACTATTTTTGACTAATTATCTAGAATAGTAAATTCTTTTGTTCTCACCTATAATTCATATTCCAACCAATTAAACCCCTTGTTATGTAGGTTCTAGCACTTATCATCAAAGCCCTCTCCTGGTACCTCACAACCTATTAGTCTTGTTCCTAATACCCTCTCCCGAAGTGCATAATTAACAATCTAATGCTTTGTAAACAGTAATCACTTGTAACCTCCTAAACAATTGACATTTTCCCGATCAATCAGTTGATCTAGGTCTATATTGTGGTAGTCCAACCATTAAACCTCTCTCCAAAGTTAGTTTAATAGTTTGAGATCATATTGTTCATGGCCAATAAACAACAAGCATTAAACACCTAAAATATAAAACAAAACATCAAAATCAATTAATTGGAATATAGAATCTCAGGATCCTATAATAGAAATTTACATCCTAGACTTTTGATTGACTAGCCTGACATGGTATTTAGTTCAAACATTAATGAATAATGAATACAAAACACCATACTCAAGGTTTGATCTTTGATCTTCAATTCTTTGTTGTTCTTGTTCTTCGTGTGCTTTCGACTGTCAAAATCAAGTAATCTTTGTAGTTAAGAATTCTTAAACCCTAATCTCCTATCCTATATATATATATATATATATTAAACTGCTTAAAAACCCTAAATAAAATTAGAAACACACAACTTAATCGCATTACCACGATCAATAACCTGGTAACCTTGGCACACATCAAAAACACGAACTTTGAATTTTGGTTACCACGGTCATTCATCTCTTCCAAAAATTTTCTTCTTGTTGCAGCAGTCATTAAAACAATTACCATGATAACCAGTGACATGATATTTCCTACGTTTGGCTTCTCCTCTGATTGCCTAGGTCATTGAAACGATGACTGCGATAACCATTAAGATGATATTTCTTGCGTTTGGCTTTTCCTCTGATTACCTAGGTTGCTGACCTAGGTAATCAAATTTATCTATATTTTCAACCATTCTTTACTTTTCTCGTGCTATTATTTGTTATTCTGATTCATTCTAAACCTACATAGACACTGAAAATCTTTCCTAGACATTATATTCACATAAAAAATTATTAGAAATAACATTAAATCGTGTTAATATGTAACTAATTATGCAATAATGCTCTAAATGCATATGTAACTAAATATAAACAAATATACTTAATTTTCTATTAAATTCATGCAAATTATGCATAAAATACCTATAGTATAGTTAGTGTGCTATGCAACTAACAGTGGGACTGGGCCTAGTGTTGACGAGACACTGATATGCAAGACCCAAGGTGAGTAGTTTAACTTAGTTGTTACTTTAACTTGTATTCCTTGCATAAAACATGAGTGAAATGACATGGGTCGAATGGTTTCATCTGATTTGAACTACATAAAATTGTTTTTGAAGTATATATAGATGTACATCGATAATGAGACCACGGGCTCAAGGTTCGAGCATGGGGTCAGGTTATATGATGTAATTGGAATTAGACTCGAGGTTGAGTGTAGGATTAAGGCATATGATCAGTGCATTTAGCTTTTGACCTGTTCAAGTGACGACACTTGAGGACCTAGCGTGGGGTTAGGGTATTTGTAGAATACACCTAGTTATGATATGCTTGAGTAGCTAGTATGCCTAACTCATAACTCGCTCGAGTGATAACCATAGGGTTAAATTTGATGATTTGATACCCTAGTCCAGATGCAGTTTTCAACGATCATGTATTCAAACTAGTCTTCTTTAACTGTTGCATTGTTTATAACTATTTTCACTACATGCCATGTTTTCAAGCACTATTTCATTTATACAGTTCATGCATCCATGCAATATTTTTGGGATGTTGGATACAAGTAATATGTTAGATTTACTACTCACTAAGCCACATTGCAATTTAGGCTCACTACTCTACTAACATTTTAGGTTAATCGGTGGCTGACAAAGGAAAAGATATGGCGATAGCCTAGTTCCCTTGGAGGTTCCCTTCTTTTTTCTTGGTTTTGTTCGAGGTTAGTCACTTGTGTATATGAAATTAGTGGTCATCTATGTATTTTTGAAATAAGATAATATGAAATCGATTGCAACACAACCCACTTTGTAAAAGTGATGTCATGACCGACACATAATATCATACACACTATGTCTACGTATATAATACTATATTGCCTCTCAACCTCATATTCTACAATATCCATAAAAAAATTTTGACAGTCTCCCTTAAAATATTGACTTATCGCAAAGAAAAATATTACCTGATAGACAATTTATCACTCAACCATTTCATAAACAAATAATCACTAAAAACATTTCCATCCACCATAATTCACATCTCATAATCAACAATTTTTAATACTCTTATCTAGGTTGAATAAATCCACATCCCTCTAGGTGATATTATATATATATAATGATAAATATAATTATAAAAATACAAGCCTACAAAATAATTTAATATATGTAGACATCAGTGATTGAAGAGTACTCTATTCTTCCTATGCTAGTCACTTTCCTTTTTTATTTGTTCTTGAAATATTAAACAAATAATTTAGCTATAACAATATAAGTGAATATTCTAGTTATGGCATTTAGATGCATTTAGATAACCATGCAAATAAATCAAATCAAGTAAAACATATGAATTCACCATGCAAATCTGAATAATACATTGTTCGTTGCATAGCAGACTAATTATACTATAGGTAATTTATGTATAATATGCATTAGTGTAATAAAAAATTTAGTATATTTGCTTATATTTAGTTAAATATGCATTTAGAGCATTGTTGCATCATTAGTTGCATATTAGCATGATTTTGATGTTATTTCTAACATTTTTATATGAATATAATGTCCG
>JAJIYU010012385.1:0-14585 GCA_030144865.1 Tinospora cordifolia | reverse complement strand
ATTGCCACAACTTGTATGGAAGTCAAATTCCCCAAGGATTTGGAGACACTAAGAAAAAATCTTGCTACTCTAAACCTCTGTATAATATATGTACTTAGTTGACTTGACAAATATACGAAGGAACCATGGTTTTGGTTTGTCATTATTTACAAGAAATCATCCAAGAACTTGAGAAAAGCTTGATTGACTCCCATACTTCCACTATCACTATGTATCATGATACACTGTTGAATGTGCAGCAATTAGGCTCCAGCCATGCACACTGTCTAAGCAGTAGCAATGTTAGTTATTATGGATACCCCTCTTAATAGATTGGTATAGTTACTACAGTGACGTGTAGAAGGGCATTAATTCCTCAACGAAGAAGGGCAAGAAAATCGTTGTTTGGAGAAGAACCACCTACTTCATTCACGGATAGAGAGTTACAAACATCCCAACCGTCTTGAATAGGCCATTGTTGATAAGGATGTCATCATCACCAGACGGATTGGCTACATCTCCCAATCACAGCAACCTTCTCTCTATCTAGATTTTTTTTTTTTTTTAAATTCACTTGGTGAATCCCCTACCTTAGAACCTTTCCCATTTTCAAACTTCATATTGCAATTCAAGGTGTTAACTAAGGTTTAGGATATTTAGATGGTTAATTTCTTGCACAGGAAAGTGCCTGGTTAACTTTTTTCAAACATAAGCAGTCAAACTAAGCACACAAATGAAGAAGGGCAAGTAGGCACACCACTTCTACTATGCCTCTCAGGAGAAAGGACAAGACCAGAAATATGCTTCACGGATTTCAAACTAAGATACAAATGACACCAATGAGGCAAAAGGCATAAATCTTTTGTTGCAGGCTTGCAACACATCAGTGTTTACCCTTCCATAGGCAACCACCAATGGTTCAAAACACAATGAACTTTCACAAAACTCGATGAACTTTCACAAATTTTTTGCCTTGTTCTACCCATTGAAGTACAAAGTGGATGTAAAATAAACATTCAAAACTTCGCCAAATTCAAATTTAAAGAAAGTGAAAAAAAAATGGAAATTTTTATAAAATTTAACAAAATTCAATGTTTCAACAAAGAAGTAAATGTTGCTTCTTTAATAGAAAAACAAAATGTTGCATCTAAAGAAATTCTTGAAAGCACTTCTGTCAATGGCTTATTGCTGCAAATTAAAGCTGAGATTCAATTGTTCGAGCCTGAAGGACTATAACAAATAATGTGGATGATGCAGAATGAACATCACAATTTGGTTTTATGTTCTTCAACTTTCTGGCATGGTTAAAAATTGCCTAATTATTTTTTACCCCTGACTAAAGGGGAATCAGTTTAGACAAAGGCAATGTTTATTGCAAATGACACATCTATTGGTCGATGAGATGTTCCAATGATAAGTTTGACGGAAGATAAGGTTATGATTTCGTTGTGATGAAAAAATTCATTGTGAACAATAAATGTAAGAAAGAACTACTCATTGTGGTAGTTCATGAGAATGAGGTTGATGAGGGTGATAATGAGAATTTTGATAGTCAAGATGTGATGGATCTTGCGAATCTATCTAAAATGCAAGAATCATCATTGCAATATTGAATTCAGTTGTATGATTGACTACTCCGGGCACCACGGAAGTTCGTGGAACTATTTGTTTAACAAGGTTGTAATCTTGATTGATCGTGGCTTGAATCACAATTTCTCTCTACAAAGATTATGCACAGATTGGCTTTCTAGTGATAACAACTACTAGTTATGGTGCAGTACTGTGGAATGGCGTGGTGATGCAAGGAAAGGGGATTTCTCATGGAGTGTGTGTATCAATGCAAGGCTTTACCATGATGCAAGATTTTCTTCCATTGGAGTCGAAAGTTACTAATGAATTTTTGGGCATGTAATGGGTGCGCCCAATAGGGAATATGAAGGTTAATTGGAATTCTTTGGTGATGAAAATCAAAATTGGAGATTCTTCTATGGTGTTGAAATGATTCAAGTTTTTGGGGTGTTCCAAAAGGTGATGGCCAGGGCATTGCAACATTGTGGCCAGGGTATTTTTGTTGAATTTCACAGCTCATCATTGTAGTTTCACTAGAGAATGAAAACTTTGAGGCATCATCTTTGATTCAAGTTCTTCTCGATCAACATCAACATGTGTTTGATCCTACCTTGCCACCAACTAGGGACACTAATCATGTTATTCCATTTACTGCTGGAACAACATTATAAATGTTCAGGCCTATCGATATCCCCATATTCAAAAAAACAAATATATATATATATATATATATATTAAACAACACTTAAGAGATGTTAGATGCTGGTATTATCCATTCTAGCTCAAGTCCTTAAAGTCTCATTCATTTTATATAAAAGAAATGAAAGTTGGAGACTCTACATTGATTATCAAGTCTTGATTAAAGTCAGGATTCCTGATTTATATCTATTTTTGGCCATTGATAACCTTCTTGATAACTATATATAGCACCTATTTTTTCAACATTAGAACTCTAGTCGAGGTATCACCAAATTTGATTTTTGCATAAGGGATGTTCCAAAGACAGCGTTCCAAACTTAGGAGGGTCTCTATAAATTTTTAATAATGTCATTTGGGCTTATTAATGCATTAGTTGCTTTTCAATCCTAAATGCATATGCTATTCCGCCCATATCTTCGTAAGTTTTTATTGGTTTTCTCTAACATTTTAGCCTATGGTGCAGATTTGGAGGAGCATTGCATTGTTATCTTAGTGGAGAACTACTTACATGAATATCTTATACATGTAAGTGTGTGAGGAACTGCCATAATATCCCATATGGATTCTATGTTGGAATGCAAATTTGTGGAATTAACAATCGGATGCCTCATCTCTAACCCTTCTTGGATGTAATGGCACACAACATTATATATGTACATGTGTGTACGTGTGTGTGTGTGTAACCTTTCATTTTTTTTTAAGGCACTTACATGAGAATGCTAAGAGCTTATTTGCATGGCCCTAACTTTAGTATTTGGATCACTATGTTTAAGCTGAGGCTGTTTTCATAAACCATATAATAGAATCTTGACCATCTCAAAGTTGCCTTCTCAAACAACTCTTAAGGCATTGAGAGGTTTTTGGATTCGGCCAATTATTATTGCTGATCTATTGTTGATTAGGACTTTTTTCTTGGCCTCTTATACAACAACTTAAAAAGGATGATTTAATTGGAATGATGAAGCAAAGGCTACCTTCCAAAAATTAGACGAAGTTATGACAATGGTTAGAGTGTTAGCCCTCCTAGATTTTTCCAAAACAACTTGCGGTGGAAATAGAAGCATCAAACTCTAATTTATGGGTTCTTTTGATGCAAAATCGAATGGCGATCGTGTTCACAATTCAAAAATGACAACATTATTTGTTTGGTCGCAATTCCATTGTTCATACTGATCAAATAAGCTTAAATGAAACTTACCAAAAATGGGCGACTAAGTTATAGGGACTTGATTTTCAAATTTAATATCAGTTGAGTTTAGAAAGCAAAGCATAGGATGTCTTGCTCCAGCAACAGTTTCACACATTTAGTTGTTTCCTTGGTTTGAATGCTCTTTTGGTGCAGTCAAAGTAGCAACAAAGCTTCACTTGCCCCAAGACTCATTGCAGCATGGTTTACTACTATCTAAGGGACACTTGTTGATTCCTTAAATGTCTTCCCTGATTCCTTATATCTTACAAGAAGTTCACACTATGGAAGTATGGCCACCTTAATTAAGATGTGATTTGGAAGGGGATGAAGAATGCCAATCACAAATTTTTTAAAGAGTGTACAATTTATCGACAAAACAAGTCAACAAATTGTCATCAGTAGGTTTATTCCAACCTTTGCTAATTCCAGATAGAATTTGAGAAGATCTTTCTTATATGCATATAATTCGATGGTGATGGTGGTAGATAATTTGAGCAAATATTAATGGTGGAATTTATTAAAGGTTTATTCTAACAAATTGTCATCAGATGGATTTTAAGCAAATATGCTCATTTCTCACTCATTTTTGGACTGAGTTATTTCCATTTCAAGGGACTGCTCTTCATAAGAGTACTATTTATTATTCTCAAACAAATGGTCAATTAGAAAGAGACCTATCTATTGTTAAAAAGTGGTTTGAATAGGACATACTTGTCTCGCGTGGGAAAGAGAGACAAACCTTGTTAGAAATAAAAAGAAAGTAGTTGAATGCTAACTTGGATTGAAGAAATAGAGGTTATCAGTCCAAAGTATGGGCCCATAAGTTAATTGTATATACAATTATGTCATTTAAATTAAAGACTAAGGCCTTGGAGACCTTGGTCTTTCACCCAAACAATTTATATTTTGTTATTTTTTGAATTTAATTATTAAATAAATTTTAAATTCAAAATTTGGATAGTTATTGATAGTTAATAACTATTTTTTTGGAAAGTTGTGAACTTCTAGAGAATTCTTGTTGTCCATTCGTTTTTTATAAATAATATACTTTTATTACAAAATACTGAATTTTTGAAATACAAGATCAAAAACAAGATTTTCAGTTTGCCAAAAGTCAATTTGTAGTGCTTCGAGTTGGTTTGGTAGTCGAATCTTGAGAGATAATCGTCGGTTGATCTTCAAGCACAAGAGAAGAGACGAGATTTTGTCTTAGGACATTGCATCCGCCATCTTTTATCAATCAGTTTTATTCCTTTCTTATTTCTATTTTATTTTAGTAGTATTATTAAATTCTGATATATGTTACTATATGTGACCCCTTCAATAGTCGAACATCGGAGAAGGTGGGTTAGGCCAGCATAATACCTAGCTGAGGGTTGAGTTTAGGAAAGACTTGTACACTAAGGTGACTACACATGACTTAGCATTGTGGAGAAGGTGCAAAATAACTAGGTCATCATGACAATCAGTTGTTGGATTTTGTTAGCGTATGATCAAGGTGGGTGTTCGTGGTCATGCATGTGGGGATTAGTTGCTAGGAGTGCTAACGCATAATCCGGGTGGGTTCCCTCGGTTATGCACGTTCAGAATAGTTGCTAGGAACAACTAATATGTGATCCAAATGGTTACTCACGATTAGACGCACATGGCCAAAATGGTTACCCTAAGATTTTGGGAGTATGACCCAAGTGGGCTATTCTAAAATAGTCACCTTAAGATCTTGAAATCATGACAGAGTGGACATTGAACACGTGACTGGAACCATTGCACTAGCATTTCAGGCGCATGATTGTGTGGACTATAAGTACATGATTGGGAGCAGTTACACTACGATCGTGGGTGCATGACCGAGTCACCTATAAGCACATAACCATGATGGCAAGCACATGAACGAGTTGGGTGGGTAACTGCTACTAATGGAGAGCTAAACCGAGTCAAGGTCTTGGAAGTGTTAAGCATCCAAGCAATTAGCAACTGCATGGAACACGAAAACTAAAGAACTGAATCAGGTGACAAACATGGTAGCCACGTGTAGGGCATCAAGGATAAGTTACATAGTTGTAACTGACTGATACTATATATAAATAGGTATTCTGTGTCCAGGAAAAACATAGAGGTGCAAATTATAATCTCATTTGTGATTAATATAGTGATTCTCTTGCCTAGGTTTATATTCCATGCTATACTTCTTTGTTATGTTGCTTATTGCTAAGAGTACCTTGTTGCCGAGTGTGTATTGTTTGTTCATTCAGACCACTAGACCTTTCTTTGAGTAGAGGTAATAATCCCTTTGTCATCCTTGAGTACTTAGCCTTAGAAGGCTTACTTGACCGTGAAGTACAGTATTGTTTCAAGTTGTTGAGACTAGGGTAAGACTTCAGTGCATGACGAGACAGACATGACTGATAGGCAGTCAACTGAATTGCAGATCATCAGTGTTGTATTCAGAGGAGTTCGAGGCAAAAAATTTGGACACTTGACAGACCTACTGCTGTAAAAGTACAAGGAATAAAATAAAATAAAAGGATCATGACTTGAGGCATGCCATGCACTATCCTTAAGGATAATTCACCCACAACAAACTAATACACAATTGGGATAGAATTAGACAATAGGAATAGTCGAGAAATATTTTTTGCTGACCACTAAACGAGATGAGAGGTTAGATAATATCGAAATTAGGATGATTCAATCCACTCAATGAAATGGGTAATCATAGAGATATATTTAGACATACAATTAATTATATAATTAATATAATTATAAAATCAATTTATTGCATATTCAAATATGCCCAAATACTTGATCAAAATAAATGTATAACATTTATTTTGATATTATTACAATCAAATAAATTTATGGTTATTTATTTGAAAATATATGTTACAAACACACATTTGACTTTTCAAAATATTTCAAAATATTTTGAATATTTGATTAAGTTAAATGAATACATTTATTACTATTTTATTATAATAAAATATAAAATTTATTTAATAATTAAAATAAATTGTCAACCACCATTAAATTTAAATCATAACATTCAAATAGTTATCATAATCATTAAATATTTTAATAATAAATAATTAATTATAATGACCAAATAATTACACCAAAATAATGGGGTATTAAGAATATTAACGATCATTATAATATATTTTGACCAAACCATAAATAATAATAATAATAACAATATAAAATTGAAATTATTTTAAATAAAATTGTTCTTTTGGAATATAATAATTTTACAATAATCCCCCACATATTTCAAAATAAGCATACTTTTGAAATAGTTTTACAAAATCCCCAACATATTTCAAAAGGACAAAATAGATAATAAAAGATGTTGGGTTTTTACAAATGAGCATAATGCCTCGTACGTGGTGTCTTATAGACTATGAACCAAGCCTAGAAATTTGAGACTTAGCTTACAAAATAATTGGTGAAACTAAGTTTTTATGAACCAAATATTTTGTTATAAACTAAGATTCTTAAAGATCACAATTTACTCATATAAACTCTACTATTCATCATGGTTCTGCGCTAATAAGCCATGCGTGCGCCTTGTTATTCATGAGTGCTCTAGAGATTTTGCCATAAATCTTATACGAGCAGCCTCACTCTAAACTCAAATAGGTCATTCCATCAAGTGTATGTTGCAAATTTATACACCACCTATAAAGGATATAAAATTTGATTAAGAATTTAACTGAACCTCTCATTCTTTGCAGTTTAGCACTACATACACCATATATAGGAGGGACATAATTTATGTGCTTCATAGATCAACTAATAATTTGTTATTACCCATATGAACCTACTTCGTGGGATCCAATCACATAGGTTGAGTTACTATTACTGTTGATATCTCCAGTTGGTAGTAATCTCATATTCCTCGATGTTTCACTGATTAATTTTCTTCCCAAAGGTTAAGTCAAAGGATAGACCAAATTCACCTCTGACTTCATATAATCAATGGAAATAATTCCATCTTCAACAACTGTTTTACCACATCATGTCTCAAACTAATATGTCTATTCTTTCCATTAAAAGTTTTATTCTTTGCAATGGCAATTGGTGCTTGACAATCGCAATGCATGGACACGGAAGGTGTAGGCTTTACACCTAACATAATATTCGCCAAGAAGTTTCTTAACCACTCAGCCTTATTTCTAGCCAACTCCAAAGCAATAAACTCTAACTCCAACATGGACTTAGCTATAACTGTTTGTTTGGTTGATTTCCAAGAAATTGTGCCACCACCTATATTAAACACATAACCACTAGTGGATTTAGTTTCATCTGAATCTGAAATCCAGTTAGCATTACTTTGTCCTTTTAATACAGTGGGAAACCCATTATATAGAATACCATAATTCATGGTACCCCTCAAGTATCTCATTAGTCTGACTATGCCAACCCAATGCTCACTATTAGGATTATGTGTGTACCTACTCGATCTGCACCCTACATATGTTATATCAAGTCTTGAAAATCTCATTAAATGCATCAAACTACCTATAATCTGTGCATATTCAGATTGAGCAATATGATCGCCTTTCCTTATGATTTTAACACCCAAAATCACACTAGCTTCACCCATATCTTTCATGTCAAAATTAGAAGCTAGAAATCTTTTGGTTTCATTTATCAATTCAAAACTAGTACTAAAAAATGAGCATGTCATCAACATATAAACATATATGATCACACAATCACTACCAAGATTTATTGTATAAACACATCTATCAACTTTAGTACAAGGGTATTTCCAATGCTTAAACCCATCAATAGTTTAACATACCATCCACGCCATTAACTCATTAAACTCTCACTCCCAATGCATCAAGTTTATTAAACTATATTGTATAAGCCTCATAATCACATCAATTTATTAAATACACTAATTACAATATTTCATATATAAAATACATATTTTTTTCAAAATACCTATTATTCACATTTAACTTAAAAATATATATAATTATTAAAATTTATATTATTTATAATTATTTATTTAAAATATTAATTTTTAAATATTTTATCTAACATATTAATTTTTAAATATTGTTTTTTATTTTAAATAGTTATTTAAAAATATTATTAAGATTTTTTTAAAAATTGTTTATGTTAAAAGTTATATATATATATTATTTTTACAAAATAACAATTTATTTTATATTTATATATTATTTAAAATTAAAATTTTTTTTGTTTTACAAAATTATTTTAATTTTTATCAAAATTTCAATTTTAATTTAACTTAAAATAATTTTCTTATTTGTATTATATATATATACATATATATACATACATACATTTCAAGTTTTTCGATTTGTTGTTCATTCTACTCATGCAGCAATCAGGCCATTACTGTATAATAAAAAAAATTCACACAAGAGGTAATAATTAAGATAAATAACAAAATAATAATTAATTAAAGTAACGTCATATACATTTATTGTTAACTACAAATTTCTATACTTTCTTCTTCTAACATTACAAATCATACGATAATCCTCAAGTTGTTCGAGGGCCATATTAGTCATATCTATCATCAAAATTTTATAATCAGAAGTGACTTCATATGCATCTTGCATCCTTTGCCTGTCAGTTTGTTTCTCTCCTTTTAATTTTATAATTTTTTTCGACCTTTCTTCAAATTTTTCATCGGCAGTTGATGCACTTGTCTCTTTTGTTATTCCCCTTTTCTTTGCATGTTCTCTTTGCTTTGCCGCCTGTTGGCCCATCAAACGGACTTCAACTACGTCTTTATCACCCTCTTGACTTGTATCTGCATTTGATAAAGATATGTATGTACCAAATTCATTAAGACATTTTTTTTTGTTGCATGGTGTTGGCCAGTGCTTGATCTTCATTTAGGATTATCTTTTAATATCACCCAAACCTCGTGGTGGTTGAAATGTTTCTTACGTTATTGATAGCATATGGCTCGAGCACGTTTCTTCATTTAGTCATCTCTCACTATAGTGCTATCCTAATATTTTATTGTACACCTAATTAAAATCATTGACAACAGGAAGATCCAAAACCAGTGTTGCTTAACCGAATTTGGTTTTTTTGGTAGACCAGACTTGCGATTTGCATTAAAGTACTTTGTAACTCGTTTTCAAAACATGTTGCCACTTTATCCATTGCCAACAATACAATCAGTCGAAATAGTCAGCCAAGCACTCACTAGCACACGATCATCTTCCATGCTCCATGGTTGACGCTTGTCTGCAGCATCTTTGATCAAGTCCTCTAAAGGAATATGTTTGTCACTCATTGGCTGTATTGAAAATGCCGAAATTATAGAACCAGAGATGAAATCCGTCTCCATTACATTTTAAGGTTGCGTATTGAAAGACTGATCTATAATTTTGGGCCCTTGAGAAATAAACGACCATTCAGGAGCAGTACTAAAAAAATGAGGGAAATGTATTTGATGATAGATAAGGAGGAAAAGGAAAATGAAAATGTTGTTGATGTTGCGTATTGAATTGGAGTATGCTGGATTTGGAGGATACAAGTTGGACATAATTTGCATTTGTGGTAAAAAAATGGAAGAGTAAAATTTTGTGGATTTTGTGAATTTTTGGTACTTGAGTGTGAGGATAATGATGAATTGTTAAATAAATTCATTGTATAATAAAACACAATAAAATATTTGTAAATACTGAGGAAGCGAACGATTGGAAGTAAAAAAATATTTTTGAATAAAGAATGAGTATTGGAAGTTGTTGGTGAATGAATGAATTTTTAGATTGGGTAAATGTAATATTTATAGAATGTGTATAAATATTAAAAAATTAAAAAAATAAGCTAGTCATTGGAATAGCCATTGCAAGCGGCTATATAGTCATTGGTTACCCCAAAAAATAGTCATTTCTTTAAAAACAAAGTTGTTGAAAAAAATTTTTAAAAAAAAGTAATGCACTGCGGCGCATTTTTTTAATAAGGCACCGAGCGCTTGGTGCATAATAAACTATGTCAAACGAGCACAACGGTGTCTGACATCGTTTGGGGTTTTTGAGCGCCAACTGGCGCTAAATAACCCAAACGTTGTTGTTACCCTAAGAATAATTATCATTCAATAAAACTCGATCAAATTTCTCATGCCACTGTTTCGGGGCTTGTTTTAAGCCATACAATGTTTTAAAAAACCTGCACACTTTATCTTCAAAACCTAAAACCACACAACCATCAGGGTGTTGCATGTAAATTTTCTTATCGGAATAACCATTTAAAAATGTTGTTTTAATATCTATTAAGTTAATAAAAAGCTTATGTATTGAAGCTAAAGCAATTAAAACTCGAATAGAAAAAATTCTAGCAACTGGTGCAATTGTGTCAAAATAATCAACATTTTCTTTTTGAGTAAACGCTTTTCCAACCAACCTAGTTTTATATTTTTCAATAGAGCCATCAAGTTTAAATTTCTTTTTGAAAATCTATTTGTAACCAATAGGCTTAAGTTTGGGAGGTAAATCAACTAAAGTCCAAATTTTATTTTGTGTAAGAGAATCAATCTCTATTTTAATAGCTTCATTCCAAGATAGAGATTCAGGAGAAGAAATAGCCTCAAAATAATTTTGAGGTTCATTGTCAACAAGATAAATATAAAAACCATTTATAAAAGTATTTGGTTTTCTTGGTCTTTTACTTCTTCTCAAACCTTCTATCTTAAAATCATTTTCATTAAAAGATTCATGAGAGACAAAATCGATTTTATTAAAAGGGACATAAGAAAAAATATTAGTTTTCAAAGAAAAATATTTTCAAAGAATTCAGCATTCTTAGTCTTGATTATAGTATTGCGATCTAAAACATCACTTTTAAGAACTAAAAATCTATATACAACACAATTTTCAGTATATCCAATAAATAAATAATCAGATGTCTATGAAACCTATTTTTCTTTTTTCAGGTTTAGGTAATATTACTTTAGCAAGACACCCCCACACTTTCCAGTATTTTAAGTTAGGAGGATATCCTTTCCATAATTCATAATGGTGTCTTACCGGTCTTTTTAAAGGGAATTCTATTTTGTAAATGACATGCAAAAAGTATTGCTTCTCCCCAAATATTATTTTGTGCATTAGAACTAACAAGCATACGATTCATGATTTCTTTTAAGGTCCTATTTTTTCTTTCAGCCACACCATTAGAATTCGAGGAGTATGGTGGTGTAATCTCATGTATTATCTCTTGTTTTTCACAATAATCATTAAATAATACATATTTACCCTCTCAATCTGACCTAACTTTTTTTTATTTTCCTATTTAATCGAATTTCTACTTCAGCTTTATAAATTTAAAACATATCAAAAGCTTTATCTTTATTTCTAAGCAAATATACCTTTGTATATCTAGAAAAATCATCAATAAATATAATATAATATTTTTCTTCTACCTTTAGTCATAGTTTGCTTCAAATCCCCTAAGTTAGTATGAATTAAACTCAATAATTCTAACTCTCTATGAATAGATGAACATGATTTTTTAGTTTGTTTGGACTCATCACAGGTTTCACATTTGTTCAAGCATTTGTTACTACTATAAATCATACCAAGTTGTTGTATTTTTTTAATGTAAGCAATACTAACATGTCCTAATCTAGCATGCAATAAATCAAATGAGCCGGTCAAGTAAGCAGAAGAAGTAACATTATTCTTATTAATAATTTCAGCAACATTAAGAATAAACAACCCATGATTATAATAGCCCTTTCCATGTTATTTTTGTTCATTACAACCTTATTTGATTCAAATGACACTTTGACCCCCATCTTTTCCAATAGTCCAACAGATATCAAGTTGTTCCAAAATGTAAGGAACGTGAAGCACATCACTTAATGCTAAAGTCTTGCCAGATATGAGTTTTAAATGAACTCTTCCTTTACCAAGAACTGGTGCAATTCTTGAGTCATCAAGATAGATTGATTCTTCTCCTTCCTCAACTTGAGTATTGGATATAAATGCATCTTTTTTGCACAAATGCACCTAGTGGCACCAGAATCTGTCACTCGTTCGTTCACACTAGAGATAATATTCACTTAAGAAATGACTGCAACAACTATATCATCGCTTCAACCAAATTAGCATTTGGTTTAACAAGGTCCTCATTTCTCTCCATCTTCTTTCTGCATTGAGAGGTATGGTGGCCTAGTTTGCCACACATATCACAATTTCCTTTTTTTCTTAAAAGTGGGATCATTTGTTTTGGGCTTGTAATCATGTTTCTTTCCATACCTGTAATTTGCTTTGTAAGACTTTTCCCGCAACAGATTGGCTTTGACAATGATTTGCTTTCCTTTGGTAGCCTTGGATTCTTTTCAATTGGTATCTTCAATGATTATATGAGTGATGAGATCCAAAAGTAAGCGTTGTTTATGCTTGTGTTTTAATTGTTGTTTGTAATCATTCCATGATTGAGGAAGTTTTTCTATCAACAAGTCAGCAACAAATTCTTCTTGTAAAGAAATGTCATCTGACTTAAGGCCTTCCAAAAGTTTGTAAAATTTATTAATTTGCAATGACAAATTTTTATTTGCCAACATCTTCAACAGTGTATTTGGTGATCAACGAATCCCAAATCTCCTTTGCTTCTTTGTAAGAACAATAAACATCAAACAATTCATTAGAAATAGTACTAATAATTGTATGCCTACAAACCTCATTTTGCATGAACCCATAATTCATGTTGTTTGGAAAAAGTATCTGGCAGCTTCAATTTTGTGAGTGCATTTGCAACGCGATGCATATCAAGAATTGAGAAAATTCGTTCCTACCACCTTTTGAAATTATCTTCATTAAACACTCTATTTTGGAGATGACTGAAAATGGTTTTGCAAAAGTTGGATTAACATTTTGACCATCAATGACAAACACAACATTGGTAGCATAAGCTTGTTCGGAGGCCATTTTATCCTTAAGATTATTGTGAAAGTAAAAGGAATAAAATAAAATAAAATAAAAGGATCGTGACTTGAGGCGTGCTATGCATTATCTTTAAAGATAATTTACCCACAACAAACTAATACAAAATTGGATGTCCAAGATTCAACAAGCCCTTCTAATAGAATTAGACAACAAAAATAGTAGAGAAATATTTCTTTAACCACTGAGAGAGATGAGAGGATAGATAATATCGAAATTGGGATGATTCAATCAACTCAATGAAATGGGTAATTATAGAGATATGTTTAGGCATACAATTAATTATATAATTAATATAATTATAAAATCAATTTATTACATATTCAAATATGCCCAAAATACTTGAACAAAATAAATGTATACCATTTATTTTGATATTATTACCATCAAATAAATATATGTTACAAACACACATTCAACTTTTTAAAATATTTCAAAATATTTTGAATATTTGACTAAGTTAAATGAATACATTTATTACTATTTTATTGTAACAAAATATAACATTTATTTAAATTATAGTTAATTATCAACCACCTTTAAATTTAAATCATTACATTCAAATAGTGATTATAATCATTAAATATTTTAATAATAAATAAATAATTATAATGACTAAATAATTTCGCCGAAGTAATAGAGTATTAAGAATATTAATGGTCATTATAATTTATTTTTACCTAATAATAATAATAATAATAATAATAATATAAAATTAAGATTATTTTAAACAAAATTATTATTTTGGAATATAATAATTTTACAAACCCGTGACACTATAATAGATTGCCTGTATAATTTCCCAACACTACCTTCATTATTTCTCTTACGACAAACCACAATGTTAATCCTATGGGCTGAGTATTGTATAGTACTTCCTTTGATAGTTCAACAAATACAATGCCCTTAAGAGTTTGTTTATAGTATATGTAGTGGCATCTTCTTCAGTTCTAGTGGCCTATCAACTATTACTAAAATGAGAAATTATCTCCAAGATTTTTCTGGGCCTTACAAATTATTGCAGCCTATTAATCCTCTTCACCCAATTTTCCATGCTCTCCAAATGTGATCTGGCATAGGTTCCCCTGAGTTATGCCAACAACTGCTTCTCTGTTTTTGAGTACCTTCATGCTTTCCAATAATTAGGTTTAAGATGAAACCTAAAAATTGATAATTAGTCTATTTTAGGCCTATTTGGTGCAAAGAAT
>JAJIYU010012384.1:0-14609 GCA_030144865.1 Tinospora cordifolia | reverse complement strand
GCTACTACTTCGCGAACTATTTAGAATAGCTCAAGCAAAGAAGAACTTAGAACTAAGGTTGCCAAGAAGGAGGCAAAGAGAGAAAGCAAGAGGAATTTTCAACTCTTATCTCTAGGATGAATGAAATGGGTGGAGTAGGGGGGTTTATATAGGGCTCTTTTCTAAATAGTTTCTCTATCTTTCCAATGTGGGATTATTCCTTCCCACACATACCCACTTTAACATCTCAAGAAATGAGATATTTCATTTATGAATACATTTTCTTTACACATTTCTTCTCTATGTATATTACCATCATACTAAACGAAATATTATTTTCATGAGTACATCTAATTAATACTTTATACACATACTTTTCTATATTAATATCAAACTAAAAATACTATATTCTTATTCAAATAGAGAAACATATATTTACCCAATAATTCTAATATGTCTATTAATCAATGTATATTCCTTTATACTTCTATGTTAACTGATTAATTGCATACCCATGACAAACACATATATGTATTTATATAAAAATATATATGTGTATGTGTTTTAAACTTAAATTTTGGTTATTACGTCACTAAAATTTTAGGTATTACAGTCTAATTCTTTAATCAATTTGAAAGGATGGGTTGAGTGCTAATGAGTATGTGTTTTGACTCAACACAATCATCAATCAACTCACCTCTATTGGAGAAATAGTCCCTCCTCATGACCAGTTGATTTATAGTCAGCCAATGACTTATAATCTTCACCTACAATGCCAAAGTTCAATCAATATGCTCAATAGGCCCCCAAGCTAATGTTGCCTTCATCAACAACTCGAAACAGAGCTTTCGTTTCCTTGCTCTTACAAATTACGCTACCATTTTCCAAGTAAATGTCCAACAATTGCCCCTTCGGTACCAACTCCACCTAGTATTCTTAGTGGAGCACCAAAATTAGCCCCTCTGCCCTCTACTACTACTAGCTAGCAACCATCAAAGAATTGCCTATGATGTCAGATTTGTGGCAAGCAAAGTCACATGTCAGATTTGTGGCATTTCATTTACCCCCACTAATCATGGGCTGTATCTCTGACAATCCCAGTATGTACTAGACATCCTAGCTTGGGTAGGCATGTCAGACTATTAGTCTTTCACTATTCCAATGGCGTCTCAAGTACCTCTTTCTAGCTATGATGGCACTCCCCATGATGATCCTTCGTTTTATTGCAACAACGTGGTGCTCTTCAATATCGCACCATCGAAAGGCTTGACATCAATTCTAGAGTTAACCAAGTGTGCCAATTCATGCATGCTTCCACTGCTTTGCATTGGCAAACTATTAGACGAATACTTTGCTATCTTCATGGCACCTCCACTCTTAGTCTCATAGTTTCCCCTTCACCTGATCTACCCATCACTTGTCATGCTGATGCTTATTGGGTTAAATGCCCTGATGACTATCATAGTACTAGTGGTTATTTCACGTTCCTTGGGACCAATCTCACCTCATGGGCTTCTTCTAAACAATATGTTTTCTTTTGCTCCAGTACTAAATTTGCATATCAAGCTCTAGCTCATGTTGCCGCTAAAATTACATGGATGGGATCTCTGGTAGGCGAGCTTGGCCTTGCTTCAACCTTTACGCCCATCATTTTCTATGCTTCAACCTTTCAGATTGAACACATTGAAAACGACGATCACTTTGTTCGTGATCATGTGGTTAATGGCTCCCTGCTTGTTCACCATGTTTCTTCCTTGAATCAAGTGGCTAACATCTTGACTAAAGCTCTCTCTACCTCGCTGCTCTTTAGCCTTTGAAGCAAGCTCATTATGTTGCCTTCCCCATTGCGCTTGAGGGGGAATGTTAACCATAGTGATGTTAAGGAGATTACACAAAACTATTAGATGGTAGTTTTCCAGATTGGATCTAGCCAATTGTAGAGTTACTACGTTCTGTTATATTTTGAATTTGTAAAATAGTAGAAAGATACGTTGGTGCAAGTTGGTTATATATGTCTCTAATTATATACAACTGCACAGATCTCAAATGAATAATAGAAACTATTGTTCCCTCTCTCTCAGTCATCTTCTTCTTCTTGCTCTCTATCTGTTCTAAACCTCATAGTTAAACTCTTTTAATTACTTGGTCCTTTTTCATTGAAATTTTTGTACTTTTGGTACATCATCGATACTATATATTTAATAAATATGTATATAGCATTAACTTCGAAAATTTGTATTTGTCGGTGTAGTTAGTTATCAGGTCATTGATGTAACCCAGTGATGGTATCTGGTTCAATTTCGGGCCATGCCAAATACTTCTAAAACAGAAGATATTACCTATCTAGATTACGTAATAAATGAATAATTTATTAATTTGCTTAAACAATTATAGTTTTTGGGTGCAATTGCAATAATCTAGCATATCTTCCCATGGGTCCCCTGAAGACCCATGTTCTTTCAATATAAAATGCACCAAGAACAAAGTTGGATTAATTGCTTAGATTAATTAATCAAGCAAATTAATATTTTCAGCACTTGTGCACCATCCAACTGCTATTAACAATTTTCTTCTTCTTCTGCTTTTTTTTTCTTTTTTTTTCTTTACGTGAGTCATTATTAGCGGTAGTTCTCTTAGCATTTTATGGCTTCTGTTCTTAGTGCTCTCACTTGTTTAGCTTTCGGTGCTTTTTCATAAATTGTGTTGTACGTGTGCATCAACCGACCAAGTTAGGTTGAAATGCTAATAAGATTGGCTTTCGGGTTTCTCGTATCCTGATTCGGTGGCTTTCACAAGCTAACTTGGTAGGCCTCGTTATAAACAACTCATTCTATGTGACAATCTCAAGATTGGACTCGTTATTCTCAAGATTGGACTCGGTGGCTTTCACAAGCTAACTTGGTAGGCCTCGTTATTCTCAAGATTGGACTCTCCACTACAGGCCAAAAAGCTGTGGATGTGACAATCTTAGAACAGGTTTCACAAAATTATATAATGGAACTGATTTTATTTTATTATTATTTTATTTTTTTTTTGCAGTAGTACTTTAAAGAAAGATGGCTCAAGAACCATCCAAACTAGTAAAGTTAGTACAATTAATATTTTGTGATCGGTTGGAAGCACTGATGAACACCTATGTAGTTGTTTATTGCACTTTCAAAAGGTAGTGGAAGGTCAGCTGAAGTGCACCTTAGCTTGTTTCTAGCAAGTTGGAAGGAAGTTACGTGATAATTTATAGAAGGTAACCACCTATAACTTTTTGAATATTCTAACAGCCAAGCAACCTTTGAGTTTTGAGAATGGACAACTTGCCATGTAGTGAACTAGTTATATACATAGTAAGAGAACAACATTTGGTGTCAATAGAAACTCTATTATGTCATAATATATGATATAGTGTATATTTACACTATTAGATAAAAAGGATGATGTATATTTTAAAATGCATTTGTATACATTTAATGATTATAAATATATATTATAGTATTTAGTATTAAAAATAAAATTTAAATAACATTACTTTTTAATTTATTAAACATGTGTAGATGAAAATAATTAGTTTGTATATAAGTAATAGAAGCAAAATATGCATGTCATTAGCTAAAATTGTGTAAATAAGCTTAAGTTTTACTTGAAAAGGATTCGAACTAAAGTGAAATCTCAACTAGCGCACTTGTTTACAGTACGTTACTATTAGTCATTATTAGCAAAGAATTTTCGTTTAAAGTAAACCATTGGACCTACGAGATTTGGACCTACAACATGGCTGCAACTTGCGTGATATGAGCAATAAGAATGTTGACCATTAAAATCTAATAGTATATACATATGTATATTCTTTGTGGAATAATTAGTGCAAAAAGGGCCCTCTGAGATCAATTACACTTTTTCAGGTGTGTCTATAAATACCCGGAAGGCTGCAGGGAATCAGTGTGTCTTTTCTTGTTTTTCTCATTAATTTGGTGCTAAAATCTTCTAGCTGAGTTCAACAAAGCTCATTGACTTGAGAACTTGGTTGTATTAATCTTGGTAACAATGGCCAAGATAATGTCTGTGGGGAATGTTCTCTTGCTTATTGTTCTGGTGGTATCTCATGAAGTGCTGCCAATAGAGGGAAGGCAGTATTACTTGAAGTCCAAAAGGGAAAATGGTTGCAAGAATTGCGCTGTGGCAATTTCCCATATTGATGAAGGTCATACGGTAAGTGATGGTACTAAGAAAGATAGCATGCAGAGTAATAGCAGCAGCAGTTCGGCTCATGACCTTCACAAGTTGGAAAAGCACGAGGAAGATTACAGACCCACCACCCCAGGTCACAGTCCGGGAATTGGTCACGCTTTTAAAAACGAAGTTCGATCATGATGAACCAAATATGTTAATAATATATACAATTATTATTATTATTCTTATGTGTTGATTAGTAAGTGACAGCAATGCCACATTTGTAGAGTTTTTCTTGATTGAAAAACAAATGATGTGCACGCATGTAATTTTATTGCATTCGTTGTTGTGTTCAAACAAATGCTTGTATTATTTATTAATTGAAGAAATTAAACGTGAATATATTGACCAAATGTATTTATCTGTGTAAAATTTATATCAATAGTACGTACTATTTTTATGTTTCTAAAAAGAAACGTTGCATCTCATTTTTTATTTTTATTGAAGTGTAATCAAAGAATAGAAAATATAATTTTGACAGCTGAGTTTGCAATTTCAAATATCAAATGGTCGTTTATGGTTCACTGATCTATACGCTTTAAAGCCAAATTAATTGATGTTGTCAAATGTCATTTATTATTTGTGAACCATCCATTGGTAGACATAGTGCTTTCTACACACGAGCGGTTCTTCTTCTTTTGGCATATTTGGATTCTGCTGTTACTGTGTTCACTCGTTGTACTGTCGGAGCCTACATGGATGCACATATATACTTATTGCACTATTGTTCATTACTCATCAGAAAGATTAACGAGAAATCTTACAACTGTAAAAATAAATAAATAAACATATAAAACATAATGGCAAGTATTCCTTGCGATACCATCCCTTGTCTTTGTCGATCGACCAAATCAATACTCCTGCAGAGATCGCACAGGAGAACCATCCAATTAACATTTCGGCAAGTGGTGGCTAGTACACGAGAATCTGTGTCGTCTGTTTGTTCCTTTCTCATCAATGGACGCAGGCAGCTAGCAAGTACTACATGCTCTTTTGTTAGACCTTTTTTTTTCTTTTCTTTTTTGATTCGATAGGAAAAACTCAGCCACTATTTGACAATTATAACTTCTGTGTTAATAATTTTAAATATAGTATTAAAGTAATGATTTTGCAAGTGATTTCCTCTTCTAAGTTTCTTTGTAACCATTTGTATGTTCCCCATATTAATTTTCTTCTTTTTTATATTAACTTTTTATAAGCATACTAAAGGCATCTCTAGCAATTAAATTATTCAAGAGTTTCACATCATCATTTTATTAAACTAACTCTTATTTATTTGATTATATTTTCAAATGGTTCGGTTGTACTCTACGAGACTTACAATTACACCAATATTATTTTGAAGTCTTCACACTTCAATATAAATTATATATAATTATTTTAATTTCTAAAAAATTATAGTTATTATTTTAAATTTATATTTTAAAAATAATTTTTTATTTATTCTTAAAATTATCTTTTTTTAAAATATATATATAATTAAATATTTTTAGAGCGTTGGACAACTGCATTGGGGATGTTTAACAGCTACAACTTTTAAGTCAACTAATTTCTATCACGGCGACTACTTTATCAGGTCAACTATAAGTCATTACTATAAGGACAATTCACTTTTGATCATTCAAGTTTTAACTCATTAGCAAGGTTCCTGATTAAATCATGCATCTATAATTGTTAATATGTTTACTAATTGTTTTGGCTATAAGCCACCTATATATATATATATATATATATATATATATATATATAAGGCAACAGCAGTTTGTTTGTATATATATAGAAACTATCAATCTGATCTTGTATAGTCCAACTATAAAAGATCGATTAATGGCGCCGAAATCAAAGTTAAAGGGTACCCTTCTTTTCTTTATTGTTCTAGTACTGGTTTCTGGTGAAGTAGTACTGATGATACGTGTAGAAGGAAGGCATTTGCAGTCAGAAGATAAGGATCAAAGACACGGGAAGAAGCAGCAAAGATCAGCTGCTGATAATTGTGAGAAAAAGGGCAACAATGTGGAAGGGCAGGAAAAAGATTTTAGACCCACCACTCCAGGTCATAGTCCTGGGATTGGCCATTCAGCTCTAAATAGGATTCCTGAACCTGATGTGTAAGAGTTCTGTAATTATAAATGCATTTGGCGACTGCATAGCTTTGCAACAACACCCATATCATTCCATGCATTCAGTGTGTGCCTTTTCAAATTTACTTCTTTTGATCTTGTAAGTAATTGATGTATCATTCAGTATTGGAGTGCCTGTAATTACAGATAGAACTTGTTCAATAGATGTATTTGTAATTGCTGCAAATCATATTTAACAACTACTGTGAATAAAAAATAACTTTTTGTGAGAGAGTCTACTGCTGCAGGAATTGGAGCTTCTCCTAGAACCATTGTCTCGCTGTTATACCCGTTAAGGTGTCAAGAAGTCAGAGAGGTTGTTATAATCAGCTATAACTGAATTACAGGGTGTCTCATTTGTGTTGGATATTGACTTCTATAAATAGATGAAATCATGTATGTAATATGTAATACATGTACTTGTTGAAGCTAACGTATTAAGTTCCTTTCTCATTAGTGATTGTTGATTTATGAGAAATCTTCATCTTATCTGTGCAGTCTTTTTTTGCTTCTTTGCTTCTTTACTTTTCATTCATTTCTTCTTTCACTTTCATCTTTATTCTTCTTTGAAGATCATCAGCTTTCATCACACTTTTGAATCTTTTCGCTGCGTCTTTCTCTCAGTCATCAAGAATGAAAAATAGCACTAAGGCCTAACAAACGAAGTCCCTGAAATGTCAAAATTCAGTAATCAATTCTATAAAGATCATACATAAATTTTAAGAACACATTGATATGATACTAGTAAATTTCAAATTATTTTGCAATAAATTTTCATTATCTCTTCAAATTATGAATTGATTTACAGAACATAGCATTTTTTTATCTCTCAAATCAACAAGGAATCTGCAGTTATTTTTGCAATTTGCCCGTAGTCAATGTGTTAGTACTAACTACTAAAGATATTGTCTCCAACTTTCCAACCTTTTAGCTTTAAGTGTGAAGTTTTATTCTAAGTCTTTGATATATATATATATATATATATATATATATATATATATAGCAATATACTACAATTTTAACTTATATTTGATACTATAAACTTACTCTTATAGTTCACATAGGAGTATTAGTTTGATTTTTGTACCACTTGGAACATGGTCATTCATATATAGGCATGGTCATTCATATATAGGCTAGGTAGGTCAAAAGTTATTTCTCGTGAGTATGTAGTGGGATGAATGAGTGTGTGGTGTACAAAGAAAAACAAAAGAAAAATACATATCTTCTAGTAACATAATTAATAGTATACGACAGATAGATAGTAGAACGTGGCTGACCTCCAAGTTCAGGCCACCACTATCTGAGCTTGACCAACAATAGAATCGCGAGTGTTAGCAATAGCAATAGCAGTAGAAATTAAGAATGCAATGTATCAATTGTTAGTTATATGTCAATGGTTGGGATCAATCTTTGGGTTGTTAATCCAATGGTTCAAAGCATTCTTGATTATTATAAATATCACGTAATGATGTAATTCTGTTTTAGTTTTTGTAATTGCAGAAGAGAAAACAAAGCAGTGTTTGCTCTGTCAAGAATAAATTTCTATGGGTTTTTTCCCTGTTTTTCTTTTTCCTTTGTTTTGTTTTCTGTCTCAGTTTTTGTACAGTCTGTCTGTAACGTTCTCTATTTTCTGCTTTATGTTTTACACTTACATGGTATCAGAGCCATCAAGACAAGCGTCAAGATGGTTTCAAGCACATCTACAAATCCATATTCATCATCATTGAGTAGGGAACAAGCAACTCATCTTAGGTAGGTGTGGATTTTTAGTCTTTGGCAAAAGCTTTGAACTTCGATTTGCCAATAAAACTTGATACGTGCAATTATGTGAATTAGAAAGCTCAAGTATTGGCTACAATACATGCACTAGAATTTGATGATTTCATCTCTGAATTAGAAAAAGCAACGTCAACAACTATTGAAAGATTTAACAATGAGGAACAAGTTATTGATCTTCAAGCCAATCTAGCATTATGTTCATGGAAGAAAGTCGATCATGTAATACCCTAAAAATTTGTACTAAATGAAATGAAATGATAAATAAAGACCAATTCATTTCTAGAATCCATTACCAAGTTCAAATGTGCTAGAAAACCTCTCAGGGGAGTGAGAATTAAGAAAAGAAATAATATGAAAACAAAAGAAATGAAAATGAGAAGAAAATTAGAAACATATTGCTCACATGTGTGTCTAATCCTAAGATGTAAGAAAATTAGAAACATTTACATATACATAGTAGCACGTTCAAAAGAAGATGAAATGAAGAAAGATTTTATAACAGAATTATTGTTTGGTCAAGACACGATATCAAAATGATTTTATACCTCTGGTTTCTATGTAGTATGGGACGCATAAGAATTCGAGGATATGGAGGAAGCCTGGACTCGAAGAATTACAGACCATGTTTGATGAATGATTGGTAATTTTGTTAGAACTTATTTCTCTATGCTTGATTGGTATGAGATAGCCAGGTATAGTGGACTTGAGATACCTTAGTTATCGAAACATTTGGAAAATTGTTTAGATGTGGCAATTTTCTAAGTGAAAGTCTAAGTGGAAGGGTTAGAGTTGTATGAGACACTTGAACCTAGAAGCTTAGATGGAAGCTAGGAATTTTGCTATACTAGCGTGAACTTATATGATTGTTTAAAAAACATGCTTGATTTGTTTATATGTATGTTATATGAAACCAAATCTTGTACCCAAGAACAAAAAGAACTTAGAAGTATAAACAGATAGGCCACTGAACAAATCAAGAACATAGAGATATGAATCTAGAGTCATGATAGTACAAATAAAAAAGAAAACCAAGAAGCTAAAAAACAAGAATAAGAGTGGTGAGAGAGCACCACAGACACAGAAACGGGGGCAAAATAAACAAGAGTAAAAGAATAGGCGAGAAAGCAAATGTCGTGCTACATGTGCAGGCATTAAGGTAGACGTCATTAGCAGATAGCCAACCAGGGGCAGAATTAGGGTTTTGGGATGCACTAGGCTAGAGTGTTTGCTGTTGAGGCTCAAAAAAATCTAGACTTATCCTAGAAACCCTAGTATAACAATATTAGGAAAGAAGAACTTGTTTTAAATTTAATTAGTGGCATAGAGTCCTTCACTTAAAAATTGTTATATGTTAACAGTTAGGAATTTTGGCTTGAATAAGGTTTTGTACCTAAACTTTTTCAATTAATGAAATTAATTTCCTTAAGAGCTTTTGCGGCTATGCTTTGAATGTTAAAAATAGAAAGAAAGTGTTAGTCACTCAAAGCAAGAATCCCGAGGCTTGCCGTGTGGTCAAGCCTACTAAGTAGTGGCAGGATGCTACCAAAAAATTTTCAACCTTAAATGGAAATATAGTTAACCAAAGACATTAGGCTGGGTGTGAATGAAAAATGAGCCTATTGTCATCTGGATCTTCTACGTCAAATCAGGGATGAACAAAGGTAAGACACTTGGCTTACAAGCCTAATAGAGGAAATTGAATCGAATAATCATACTAACCTCAGGTTAGATGCTGAGAACGCCTAAGACTCGAGGAAAGAATCTATGGATAGAGTGAGCATATCATATTGGATGAGGCTCGTAAAATCGAGTACATGATGCATCCAGGAGGGGACAAGATGTACCAGAACCTCAGAAAGACTTACTTGTGGAGCGGAATGAAGAGAAACACAACCAAACATATGTCTCGAAGTACTTAACCTATCAACAAGTAAAGGAAAAACACTAGAAACCCTTTAGAATATTACAATCACACCTAATCCTAAATGGAAGTGGGATAATATTGCCATGAACTTCATCAGTGGTTTGCCTAGGAACCAGAAAGGAGTAGATACTATATGGGTTGTCGTGGATCGTCTCACTAAAGTGGCCCATTTCATGCCAATTCGATCCACAAATCAAGTCAATAAGTTGGGAAAACCCTATGCAATAGGAGACGAAACCTATGAAACACTTAAGGATTATAGTCGAAATACTTTGAAGAAACCCACATTTGTTAAGTTCAGCAAAAGACAGTTCCATAACCATGTAGTTTCGAAAAACAATGGAGGTTGTCACATAGACAGTTACATAGACATAAAGCCCTTAGGCTTACCAGATTAGTCAAAACCAAACCATTTATTAGAAACCCCTAAGGAAGTACCTATCGAATGAGCATGTACAAATTTTGAGGACGAAATTTTTCTAAAGAGGATAGGTTTTAATACCCTGAAAATTTGTACTAAATGAAATGATAAATGAAGACCAATTCATTTCTAGAATCCATTAGCAAGTTCAAATGTGCTTAAAAACTTATCAAGGGAGTGAGAATTAAGAAAATAAATAATATGAAAACAAAAGAAATGGAAATGAAAAGAAAATTAGAAACATATTGCTTACATGTGTGCCCAATCCTAAGATGTAAGAAAATTAAAAACATTTACACATACATAGTAGGACGTCCAGAAGAAGATGAAATAAGAAAGATAGGAAAATAGAAAGTTTCCATGAACTCATGCCCTAATTCGGTGTGCACCACAAAGGAACCGAAATTAAGAAAAATTAAGACGTTAAATTAAACATATGCACACAAGATGGAACATCCCAAAGAAGAAGGAAACTGTAACACACCGACACACCGGGTGACTGAAGGTACTGTACCTCCCCTTGGGGTTTTCTCGCCTCTGCGGAGTTTCAAACCCATGACCTGAGGCTTAAGTACATAGATTTCATGGAACCTGCTACCATTGAGCTATCGAGTCATGGGTTCAAAACTCCACGGAGGCGAGAAAATCTAAAGAGGAGGAGACAGTACCTTTAGTCACTCAGTGTGTCTCGGTGTGTCAGTGTATTACAAAAAAAACGCCTTTTTAATTGTCATAACCCAATCTTGGGCCCCCATAACACAATAATTGGGTTTCCGGTGGTGACTCACAAGGTATTGTGCCCTCCCCTTGGGGTTTTAGCTCAATGGTAGCGGGTTTCGTGAAATCTATGTACTTAAGCTTCAGGTTGTGGGTTAGAAACTCCACGGAGGCAAGAAAACCCCAAGGAGAGGGAATAAGACCTTCAATCACCTAGTGTGTCTAGTGTGTTGGTGTGTTACAAAAAAGATGCCTTTTTAATTGTCACAACCCAATCTTGGGCCCCCAGAACACACTAACTGGGCTTTCGGTGGTGACTCACAAGGTATTGTCCCTTCCTCCTGAGGCTTTCTTGCCTCTACAGAGATTCGAACCCACGATCTGAGGCTTAAGTACATAGATTTCACGAAACCTGCTATCATTGAGCTATCTTCGAAAGCCCAGTTAGTGTTTTTTGGGGGCCCAAGATTGGGTTGTAACAAAAACAAATAGGAAATAGAAACAAATCCATATGTACACCAACATAGGAAAGATGCCCAAATCCTAGTTAATCCAAAATTAGAATGTGTTAATATTGGTTCATGCACACACATAAGGAAATCCAAAATAATGGGTGAATCACATTAAGAGTTGTTGAAAAATGTTTCTAAACACCTTTGGAACAAGATTAAAAGTTTCTAATTCAAGAATAGAATTTGCTGAAAAATGTTTCAAAACATCTTTGGAACAAGATTAGAAGTCTCTAATTCAAGAATAGAAGTTACTGAAAAATGTTTCTAAAAACCTTAGGAACAAGATTAGAAATTTTTAATTCAAGAATAGAAGTTGCTGAAAAATGTTTCTAAACTCCCAAGAAAGAAGATTAGAAGTTTCTAATTGAAGAATAGAAGGTGCTAAAAAATGTTTCTAAACTCCCAAGGAAAAAGATTAGAAGCTTCTAATTGAAGAATAGAAGTTGTTGAAAAATGTTTCTAAACACCCAAGGAACGAGATTAGAGACTTCTAATTCAAAATAGAAGGTTGTCAAATCTTGTTGATTTGGTATGCATAAGAAAAGGAATCAATTACCAAAACATATTAGAAAATTTCCTTGCTCACAATATTACACCTAGATTAATGTCCAAAGTAATTTAGCAAGTATTCCAATGCAAACCAAAGCCAAAGATGGCATTTTTAAACCCAATTATTTACTACTTCCATGGTTTGTCTTGATGGTTTTGAACCACAATCTATTAAGGATGTGTTGCTTTCTCCTCGATGGAATAAGGTAATGAAGAGTGAAATTCAAGTATTAGTTGATAAATGCACTTGGTCTTTGGTACCTTACAAACCAGACATGAAGCTTGTGGGTTGCAAGTATATCGAACCAAATATAATGTTCATGGTACAATTTGTAAATAAAAGGCACAGTTAGTTGCTAAAGGGTTTCATCAAACTCCAGATGTTGATTTCTTTGAGAATTTTAATCCAGTTATCAAGGCTTCTACAATTTGCGCAGTGTTTTCACTTGTTGTTGCTAAAGGATGGGATATTCAACAGATTGATATCAACAATGCCTTTTTAAATGGTGATTTGACTAAAATAGTGTATATATGTAACACCCCAACCCTCGATAATTTCAAATGGACTTAACCATAAGGCAAGCCAGGCCATGTTACTTTTATAAATACACAACTTACATCACATTATATTTCAATTATCTCAAGTCTTATTAATTCATAACGAACATACAATCTGAACAATTTAACTTTAATTTAATAAAACTATTACAAAGGAGATAAAAGAAATCTTTAATCTTTATTCATTCAATAAAATAATAAAGAAGTACATACTTGAATTTCAAATACCAAAAGAGTACATAATTCAAACTAAAAACTAAATTCAGCAGAAGTCTTAATTCAAATAATCCAAACTTTGAGCAACATGCCCTTACATATAAATTTTCAAATTTAAAACCTAATCTAATTTTCAATAGTCTTCATGATTTTAATTTCCTAAAAAATATGAGAAGAAGGGGTAAGTACATAGCCTAGTAAATCATTCCATAATTAACTAAATTACTAATTCAAATTAAACAATTAAGCGATTCAAACATCTTTGGTTATTGTTGACATTAAGACTAAAACGGGTTCTAATCCCTTGATGTCACTAAAAGAAATTGATGATACAACAACGTCAATTCGACAATGAGCATCAACGACCGTTGTAAAAGAAGACATGCAACAACGTTCATAAAATGTCTGTTGTCAAATCGCTTATATAAAAGGTGTACAACAACTTTCACCGTGGGAACGTTGTTGAAAGGCCATTACAACGAGCAAACGAACGTTGTTCTATGTTATTACAACAATCGTAGTTGCTCGTTGTCGAATGACACCTTCTACAACATTCGTTAGTTGACTGTTGTTAAAAAAACATAAGTTATTACAACATTCATTCGTGAACATTGTCTATAGCCGTCATAACAACATTTATTCTACCATTGTAAACGTATTATGTTATATACATACGTTATTCATATATATGTTATACCTATATGATACCATTAATGCGTGAATTATGGTATAACCCGTGAATGGCGGTATAATGTAGGCATAATGATCGAATAATGTGCATATAAAGTGGTAGGGATAACGATAGAATAATGCGTGAATAATAGTATAACCCGTGAATAGTGGTATAACCCGTGAATAGTGTATAATGTGGGTATAACGCTAGAATAATGCACATATAAAAATGTAGGAAAATCAATCGAATATTACATAAATAATGTATAGGGTATATATAACATGTAAAATGTGGTATAATGTAGGAATAAATATTGAATAATATGCGTATAAAAATCTAGCGATAACAATCGAATAATTAATTCGTTAATTATGGTATATATGTAATGAGTAAAATGTAGCATAATGTTGGGATAAATATCGAATAATGCGTGTATAAAAACCTAGCGATAACAATCGAATAATGGGTGAATAATGGTATAAATATCTCGTGAAATGTTGTATAATGTAGAGATAAAGATAGAATAATGCCCGTATAAAAATCTAGCGATAACGATCGAATAATGCGTGAATAATTGTATATATAACCCGCGAAATGTGGTATAATGTAGGGATAAAAATTGAATAATGCCCATATAAATATATAGCGGTAACAATCGAATAATGCACGTATAAAAATTTTTCTATTGGTCAATATATCTTACGAAATTATATGCGCCCATTATTCATTTATCTCCGCATTATTATGAAATTATTATCACATTATATCGCTATTCAAACGCATTACACATGAATTATTCGTTTGTTATACTTGCATTAGTCAGTCATAAATAAGGTACATATTTTATGTATATATATATATGTGTGTGCATTATTCGTTTGTCTCCGCATTATTATGAAATTATTCTCACATTATACCGCTATTCAGACGCATTATA
>JAJIYU010012383.1:0-14599 GCA_030144865.1 Tinospora cordifolia | reverse complement strand
TAATTTTCATTTAATTATCAAATTAAGGTCTTATTTGCCTGATTTATATTTTATCTCCAATATATTTTATTTTTCATGTGCTAACCCACAATTTGTACCAAAAATTTTCTTAAATCTTTGGAATTAATTCACTTAACTTATTTTATTTATTTTAAATTATTTGACAAAATTCTGGGGTATTACAAGCACAAACGAAATGAAAAACATGAGGAAAAAAATACTTAAAAGACTTTCGACTTGTAGATAATGGTCGAATCCAAGAGAAATGCTGCCAAAGCTGACACATTTGACAAGACTGAACCATGAAGACAAGAGGCACAGACTGATGTTGTTGTGACTCAGATTGAGAATATGTTGATGGAGGTAACCAAGAGGGTTATGGAGTAGATTATGAAGAAATTAACTTAGATGATACTACAGGCAGTGCTACAGCCATAGGTATAGGAACAGATTCCAGTGCAACAGGTACCTGTAGAGTGGCATTAGCTACCCATCAATTCAAGGGACTTGCTAGGGGTTGGTGGAGGATGCTAAAGGCAAATCCAAACACTACCGTTACGTAGATGGACTGGGAGGAGTTCAAGGAATTATTCTACGAGAAGTTTTTTTCCTAAGGCTATGATGAAGAAGATGCAGTCTGATTTTGTCAGATTAAACCAGAGGGACATTGCAATAGTTGAGTACGAAATAAAATTCACTGAATTGGCCAAATTGTCACCTGAATTGATCAGAGAGGAGAAAATGGAGGCCAACCAATTTGTAGAGGTCTCAAGATTGAGATCTAAAAAGTGATAATGTCAATGGGCCTAAAGACATATAGAAAGGACATGGAAAAGACATTAATATTGGAGCAGGAACTCAACTTTGAATACAAGTTGAGGAATAGAAACAAGAAGCCAGGTGATCACAAAAAGTACCAAGGAAATCAAAAGAAGAAGAATACCATTTAGAATGGTGGCAACAAAGTGTCTCAGACTCAAAACTGACCTAAATAAGCCACAGAGTAACAGTTGGAGTAGGCCACACATCAAGGACTGTGCTTCCACTATTAGTCAGGACATATCATGAAGTTCTATCCAGCCAAAACCCAAACTCCACAATAGCAACAACCACAAAACAACCAAGGAGGAGGACAAAATGGCCATCTTAGGGTAAACAACAACAACAAAGTGTTAACCAAGGAAAAAACCAAGGTCGTGAGATGAACCAAGCCAGACTATTTGTAATACCCTAAAAAATTTATATAAAATGAAATGAAATGATAAATGAGACCAAATTCATTTCGAGGATCAATTTGCAAGTTTAATTTCTGAAAAAACCTCTCAAGGGCGTGAAAATTAAGAAAAAGAAACAAAATGAAATGCAATGTAATGGAATGAACACCTCACATGATCTGGGCATCCAAAGTTCATTTCATTTGTCCAATTAAGGGTTCATTTTCCTAACATGCATCAGAAAAATGAGAATTAGGAAAGAAAATGAAGAAAACCCTAGCCAAATACAATCTTAGACTTTTTGTTCATTTCATGTGAAACTAAAAGTGTGAGTCAAAGGCCTAAAGTTTCCATAGGCATGGCGCCCCATAGAATAGAATGAGAAATCCCTTAATAACCCTAGGCATGTGTATTGCACATGAGCAAGGCCTAGCCGTCCTTGTGCATGATTAGAAACCCTAAAAGATGATCCCATGCACATAAGCTACAATGATCATGTGCCCCTCACCTTGACGTCCAAGCAAGCAAGAAAGAAAAAATGAAAGTTCCTAAAACTGATTTGGGAAGTTGCTCATGTGTGCTTAATAGAGAAAATAGAAGTTCTAATATGTCATGATCATGTGCACCCTATGTCCATGCACACAAAGACGTCCAAGAAGTCACAATAAGAAGGCATGACCCAAATTAGAAAGTTTTCCATGATCACATTATGGCGCCAAAAATAAACCATGCAAGTTTGTCATTGCTTGGTGAACACTTACAAAGAAAAGGAAATATTGGCCTACTCAAATGACTTCCAAGAATAGAAGTTGCTGAAAAATGTTTCTAAGCACATAAGGGACACCCAAAATAGTGTGTGCCAACTTAGGGATGATTCCTTACACAAGGAAGGAAACACAAGAAATAAGAAAGATTCTTGATCATGTGTTAGAATTGACTCCCAAGTAAAGAGATCAAATGGGAAAGTTGTTTTGTGCTCAAAAATCTAATCTCAACCAACAAAGAAAGGAATATAAAATATTTCCTTTGCTCACTCATAATGCACAAGAGAATGAACAAAAATAGAAGGTTCCTAAGTCAAATTCGAGAGTTGCCTATTTGTGACGCCTAAAAGAAGGAAGGAAAATCAACAAGTTCTCCCATTGCCTAAATCTAGTGCACACCACCCAAGGAACAAGATTAAAAGTCTCTAATTAAAGAATAGAAGTTGCTAAGCATTGTGTTTTCTCTAATAGCTGGATGTGCAAGAGAAATATCAAATCAAATCAAATCAAATGGGTTTCCTTACCCATTTTGACACCTATCAAACCGTTGCACACAAGTGAATCAAGTGGAATGATCCTCTTGCCATTTCTTTGCACACAAGAGAGAAGCAACTAAGAGAGTTTCCTTGCCTACTTTTAACATCAAAAGGAATAGGAAACCTTCCTTGCTTGCCCAAATCCTATCTTATGTCAACATTTATGAAGGAGACTAAAACTTGCTCACATTTTATGCTCACGCATGTTAAGGAAACCCTAGAGATCCACTTGCCCAAATGATGCAATTAAAGAAGAGGAAAAGTTGCTATGTGAGCACAAGCCAAGCTATCCCCTATAGGTTATAAATCATAATTCTTTGTGAATAATAAGATATTAATTTTTGCCAAATTTTTGTTAAATTTTTGTGAGCCCATGAGTGTTAATGAGGTCATCATGACATAAACATACACCCTAACATGTGCAAGTCACATGGGTGAAACATTTTGTGATCAAGTGTACCCTCACCCTACCCAAAACTCCATGGGATGTTCCTTTATTTGAATCTATGTAAAATGATCTTATGTACCATTTAAATGATTTAGTGCACTCACATATATGGGGCATCACCCATGATTGGGAATCAAGACAAAACGATCCCATGTACCAAAGAGAATGATCAAGTGTGCACCAACATAACCCAAAAACGTCCCAATCATGCACATGTGAGTGTGTGCACATGTGAGCAACCAAATTAGAAGTGTTAAATGTCTAATTAGAGCCAAACCCTAGTTGTCCCTTTGTGTCCACATAATCAAAATTAGAAGGTTCCAAAATTAGAAGCTTTCATTCTCTTTTGGCGTCAACTCAAGGGAAAAGACCATGTGGTGCACCAGCCCTCATGTAAGCTTGATTAGAATGTTTCCATGAGCCAACATTGGATTCCTAAGACCATGATCTAGTGTCCTCTCAAGGCTGATAACATACTCCCCATTCTTGGCATCCAAGAATAGAAAATAGGAAAGTTTCCCATATGAGTTGTGTGATGAACAAGCTATAAATCCAAATAAGAATATTATATGAGCATGATTTGATCAAACTTGGGACGTCCCATAGTGATATTAGCATTATTCTAAGTCTAAAAATATTCCTTGATATTAATGAAGAAATTTAAGGAAGAACCAAATCATGGTTCGTAAGAAAATTGGCAAGTTTAGTGATCCTTGTGCAAACTTGCCATATTTCTCTTTTGGTGTTTGGAAACTTGCTCAAAAGTCGAAAGCTGCCCATGCTTCCCAAGAGCTGGCCAAGGACGTCCCATATGCTCATGAGTTCCTATATAAAGCCCCATAAGTTGCTCACAATCACTAATTCCAAGAACAAGAGAGATCCCTCACAATAGTGCTCTCAAAGTTCTTCTTCTTAAGTTCTTCTTTTCTTTTTGTTTTCTTTTGTGCAAAGGTGAGAGGCTTTTAGTTCCAGCATTTAGAAGCTAGTAGAGAGTTGTTTTATTAGTGTTTGGAAGTATTAAAGACGTTGGGAGCTTTGCTGGACTTTTGGGAAAATACATCTCAAAGTAAAAGTGATTTCTAGAACACCCCTTTTTCTTATTCAAATTACTAGCATGTTCATTGTTTGTATGGCTTTAGAAATCAAAATAGTTTCAGTTTTAGTATTCTAAAATATATTTTAGTTTCAGATTTGATCCTTGTTTATATTTATGCATTCATAATATTCATGCCATATTTAGTATCATACTTAGGCTTGATTTCAAAGTATGATGCATGATTATGGTTGTCTCATGATTTGATTTTTAGATTGTTCATATTCTGAATTTTATTTATCTTAGTTCCACGTTCTAAAATTTGTTTGATGATTCTAGAATATTATATTTAACAAAAGAAGATGGTGAAAATAACTGCGTACCATCATAGCAAACATGTGGGTTGCTATGGATGTTTTTTTCATATGATTAGTTCATATGGCTTTAAGACCAAAGTACTTGGTTGGTGCGTAAGGTCCCCTAAGTTCTAAAAGTCCAATAAAATTGGCTAAGAAAAGCTATATTTAACTCTAAAGATGTACTTTGTTAAGAACATCAAGGGCTTAAAAACTCTTTTGGTCTAAAGTTTCAACTTTAAACAAATGGATGCTTGAAACGCCTAATGTATGCAAGTATTTGAAATATGAATGTGTTATTGGTTTGAATTTGAAAAATGGTTGTTTGGAAAAGATTCACTGAGCTTTGTGCTCACCCCTTCCTCTCTTATTTTTTCAGGAAGTTGATCATGCCACGGATTTTGGTTAAGAGACGTTTTTCTTAATATTTTTGGAAAGTTTCTATGTAGGCATGTTGCCAAGTTTTGATTTCGCCAAAATTGTTTTTAATTAAAAGTTATGTACTTTTTTCCTTTATGAATTAATAAAGACTAGTATTTCCTTTAGCCCTTACAATGTGGCCTTATTCAATTAAAGTTGGATTATGTATTCTTAATTTGCATTGAGGCATGGGATAATGGACATAGAAAGTCAAGTGTGTGTCACTTGTAAAGTAACATAGTCCAACTCGCCAAATGGTTAAGTCCACTGTCAAAAAGAATGGTGGTTATGTCTAATACTCAAAGAATATGGGGGTTGAGGTGTTACATGATAAGAACATCAAGGGATTGAACCCCCTTTCAATCTAACATACAATTGAAAATAAGAAACTATTTGAAACGTCTAATGTATGCAAGTGTTTGAATTTGAATGTATTATAAGTTTGAATTAGTAACTTAATCGTTTTTAGAATGATCCAATGGGCTATGTGCTTACCCTTCATCTTTTATCTTTTCAAGAAATTGAATTACATGATGAAGCTTACTAAGGATTTAGATAGCTTATTTTTAGAAAGTTTCTATTTTTATTTCTAATATAAGGGCGTGTTACCCAAGTTTTTAATAAGTTAGACTTCCGTTGAAATAGTTTCTATTTTAGAATTAGGTATTATCTTTCTTTTAATAGTTTAAATTCAAGTTATGTACTTTCTCATTTAATTCGAATAATGAATTAAGAAAAGATTTTTTATCTCTTTGTGTTGTCTTATTGAATTAAATTATATAAATTGGGTTGTGTGCTCATAATGTTCAATAATAAGAATTGGGATAAAGGAATTAGAAAGATAAATTGTGTACTTGTAATGTAACACCGGCCTAACCCACCTTGTGGATAAATTCAATTGAAAGTCTCGGGGGGTTGGGTTGTTACACTGTTCACCATTGCGATGTTCAAGAGGGTCAAGTCCCTGTAATAGAAGGTACACTTTTGTTGTTTAATGTTACTATGAAACTATTGTTTGACTTGGGTGCGACAAAATCCTTTATTTCTGAAGAACAGAAAAATAGGTTTCAACTAGTGACAAAAACATTACCTGTAACCTTGAATGTATGGACCCATAGGAACTACCATCACCTCAAAAAGATATATGTAGTTGTAACCATAGGTTTGTAGATAAACTGGTCTCAGTCGACTTCTGTGTAATTCCATTTTATGGATATGATGTAACCTTGGGTATGGACTGGTTAAATCGGTATCACTCACAAATAGATTGTTCTAAGAAGTGAGTAATGATAACATTACCTTGGAGAAAAACCTATAGAATCAATGGTGATATGCAGAGATTATTTAGAAGCTCGATGATAACCATGTTGAACTGCTTAAGATAGAAATATGAACTCAAGAAAATCTCAAAGGAGGACCCTATAGAGCACGGAGGAATCTAGGACTTAGAATGGTTAGTGAATATGAAGATATGTTCCCAGATGACTTACCCGGACTACCACCTACTAGAAAAGTAGAATTCAAGATTGAAGTTCACCCTGGAAACAACCCTATAGCCATAACTCCCTATAGAATGACACCTGTAAAGCTTATTGAGTAAAAGGCTCAGCAAGATGAACTTCAAGTGAAAGGATTCATCAGGTGAAGAAAATCACCATGGGGAGCTCTAGTACTATTTGTGAAGAAGAAAGATGGGTCAATGAGAATATATTGACTATCGAAAACTAAACTAGGCAAAAGTAAGGAACAATGTAACACACTGGGTCCCACTACGTGATGACATTATCCCCACTTGGCCATGGATACACCGTGGGAGTTTTGTTCCTGAAAAGACTTGAACTCGAGCCACCCCCAAAAGGCCTCGGCACTAGTGAACACCCACGTATGCACTCATATCCCAGTCTCAACTCTAAGGTCCAACCGATGTGGGATTTTACAATCCACTACCCTTGGAGGCCATCTCGTCTTCGAGATGCACACCCGTTACACTTAGAAACGGCTCTGATACCATTTTGTAACACACCGAGTCCCACTACGTGACGATATCATCCCCACTTAGCCACGGACACACTGTGGGGGTTTTGTTCCTTGCAAGACAAGAACTTGAGTCTCGCAAAAGCGTTCGGCACTAATGAACACCTGTGTATGTACTCATAGCCCAGTCTCAACTTTGAGGTCCAGCCGATGTGGGATTATGACATTTTTTGTAACACACTGGGTCCCACTACATGACGATATTGTCTCCACTTAGTCACGGACACACCATGGAGGTTTTGTTCCTGGAGAGACTCGAACCCAAGCCACCCCAAAAGGCCTGGACACTAATGAACACTCGCGTATGCACTTATAGCCCAGTTTCAACTCTAAAGTCCATCTGATGTGGGATTATTACAATCTACCCCCCTTGGAGGCTGTCTCATCCATGAGATGCACACCCGTTACACTCAAAGGTGGCTTTGATACCATTTTGTAACACACCAGGTCCCACTACATGACGATATTATCCCCACTTAGCCACAAACACACTGTGGGGGTTTTATTCTCGGAGAGACTCAAACTCGATCCACCCCCAAAAGGCCTCGGCACTAGTAAAAACAGTGTATGCACTCATAACCCAATCTCAACTCTGAAGTCTAGCCGATGTGAGATTATTACAAACAACTATCCTCTACCAAGGATGGATGACCTATTCAATCAATTAAGAGGAGCCACTCATTTCTCTAAGATTGATCTTAGGTCAGAATATCATTAACTGAGAATCTGGGAGTTAAATTGTAATACCCTAAAAAATTTGTACAAAATTTAATTAAATAAAATAGAATTAATCCTTGAGAATTTTATGAAATTTTAGATATACAAGATTTTATACATTTTAACTTATATGAGAAACGATATTAATTGAGAATTTTGTAGAATTTTTGGATGTAAAATTATGTATATTCCAACGTATAAAATAAAGTAGGTAAAATGAAAATAAAATCAAAGGAAAAAGATGGCCAAAAAATGAAAAATGAGAAACAAAAATAACCAAAGAAGTTGTTAAAAATCTACACTTTCCAAAACCCTCATTCTCTTCACACAAGAAAAATTAAAAATTAGAAATGTTTCTAAAATGAAATTAATTCAAAAGAATGTTTTAACAACTTCTAAAATAATTACTTACTAATATATGTGCTTGGGAAACAAGTAAAATAGAGAATTAGAAAGGTTTCTAAAATGAAATCAACTCAAAAGAATGTATTAGCAAATTCTAAAATAATTGCTTACTAATATATGTACTTGGGAAACAAGTAAAATGAAAAATTGGTAAGGTTTCTAAAATAAAATCAACCCAAAAGAATGTATTAGCAACTTCTAAAACCTTTACTTGCTAATTCTCATGGATAAGAAACAAATGAAATGGAAAGGGAAAGAGTTTTAGAAAGATTTCTACAATGAAGACACCTCAAACTTGTTAACTCATGCTCATTAGAACTCTATGCAAACCCAAGCATGAACACCATTTTCTTCACTTCAGCAAGAACTGAATAAGTTCCTTCTTGCCTTTTCTAGTTTCTCTTTTGGCACCTCTTTTTAATTCTTAAGAGATCTTGAGTGTGAAGTTTTCAGTTCTTGAGTGTTCTTGAGATTCTAGACATCTTAGAGGGTGGAAGTGTTGCTGAAATTCTAATTTGTGCAACTGAGATTTCAAATGAGGTGGAAGTGATTTTGAAACTTTTATCTTGTTATATTTAATTCAATGAATTTCATATGCATGTTTTATTTTTAGTTTATCATGCATACCATATTTTACTATCATCAAATCATGTCATGCTTAGATCTCACATGCTTGGGTTTGTTTGATTAAAGATGCATGCTATATGACGTTTTGGTTATGTGAATATAATGCCCACATGCTGAATTTTATTTTCATTATTCATGGTTGACACAAGAAAAGAAAGATTGATTATGATAAGAGCCAATATTGCCATAGTGATTCATAGAGATTACTATGGTTTTTCTTTAGATATAAACTTGGATTAGTTGCTAGTTCATATGGATGAGGTCCCAAAATACTCAGAATATGGGTTAGGCCTTAGATCCAGTGAAACTTGGCACAAAGGAATGTCCTTTTACTCTTTATGAAGTATTTTGATAAGAACATTAAGGTTAACTCCTTTCAGTCTAAGTTTTTTAACTACTAAATAATAAACTGATTGAATCACTTAATATTTGAAAGTGTTTGATATGAATGTCTTATTGATTTGAAATAATGATTTGACTATTTACAATGATCCACCAGGTTTTATGCTCGCCATTCCTTCTTAAATTTTTCAAAGAATTGAAAAACATGAAGATGCGTGCCTATCACTTAGGAAATATGTTAGAGTATTTTATTTAGAGCAATTTTAATTCATTATAAGGATGTATTGGCCAATTTTGATTATTTCGCTGTACTACATTTGAGTTATGTACTCTTTCTTTTCATTGATAAAGTTGAAGAATTATTTTATCTTTAATTATCCTATCTTGTTAAATTAAGTGAACGTAATTGAGTTGAGTACTCCAAAAGTCCAATACACTTGGGATAAAAGAAAATAGAAAGTCAAGTATGAGTCACTTGTAATAATAACATAGCCCGGCTCGCCGTGTAGTCCGGTCTACCAAGTTGGGGGTCAGGGTGTCACACAAGTATACACAAGATGGCTTTCAGCACATGGTATGTTTAAGTTCACAGTGATGCCATTTGGATTGACCAACGTGTAACATCTTGAGATTTCTAAGTCAAAAATTACCCAAGATGACTATAATTAAATGTCAAATAACCTTGGTCAACAAAGGTTAACCATTATTAAGAACTGGATCACTCAATTAGTTTGACACGGATACAATAAAGTTTGAAAAATTATTTCAAAGAAAAAACAATCAAATTAGACGAAGAGCTTCATGTCGAAATGCTCAAGACGCTAATGAGACTTAAAGAAAGATAAAATAATAATAATAATAAATAAAGGTGAAAAATAATAGTATTAATAATAATAAGAATAAAATAAAATTGATATTTATATTAATAATAATATTTTTAATAATAAATAAATAAATAATGATAAATAGTAAAAATTAAATTGTCAAATAATTAATTATTTTATGATGTCATGAATAGTAAAATTGGTTATTTTTATTAATTAACATATTTGAAAAGCGTCATGATAGTAAAGTTAATTAAGAATATCATAAATAGTAAAGCTGATTATTTTAATTATTTTAGTTAATTTATTTAATTAAAATAATTAATTAAACTCTATTTTTAATAATGGTAATAGTCTTTAACCACCATCATTAATTAAAGATGACTTCAAAGGATATAAATAATGTTTTTCAACTACTACCACTATCATTTTTAGTTAATAGTGTCATTTTAAATTAAATAAAAATGACTTTAAAGTACATAAATAATATTCATCAACCACCACTTTCACCTTTAATTAATTAAAGAGGCTAGTATTATTTTTAATTAAATAAAAATGACTTTAAAATTTAACATCCCGTAACTTCGTGATTATGCCACGTTGCGAATAGGTATTAAATGAAAAATAATAACATGATAACAAATATACACTTATAATAAGAATAATATAAATCAAAACAATCAAAAGGCTAAAATGGATATAATCATATAAAACTTATAGTAAGTGGTATACATTAAGATTATTAATATATATATATATCAATAAAGATTAAAATAGACATATATACTTGAAAATTATAATAAGGTTATTTATATATCAATTGACATGGTTAGAAAAAAAAAAAGGAAATTGTTGGGGAACTCTCGTTTGGCGGTAAGGGAAGTAGACTCTCGACATTGAACAAAGAGAGGAGCTGGGTGGATTCGTGAATAAGCTACTGGTGCTTTGTGTCACGTGGATGAAAGAAGATGACGACATGAAGAAATCGACAGCTGTTGTTCTTGGGGGGGTTGTTGAACGAGCAGAGGAAGGAAATTAAGGCAGAGGCTGTTGCTACTCTGGAGTACCGTTGCACGAACAGAGGGAAGAAGAGGAACTAGAGCAATGGTGCTGTATTACTACTGCTGTCGTTGCAGCTACTGCTGCTGCTACTACCGTTGCAGCTACTGCCGCTGCTGCCGTTGCTGTTGCTACTACTGCCAGTGCTACTGCTGCCATTGCAGCTGCTGCCACTACTGCTGCTGCCGTTGCAGCTGCTGCCACTACTGCTGCTGCCGTTGCAGCTGCTGCCACTGCTGCTGCCGTGGGATGGTGGAAAGACGAAGACGAAGAAGATGGGAACCAGAGAAACTGCTGCTGTCTGTTACAGCTATTGCCAAACGGAAAAGAGGAAGAAGATATTCTTGTGTTCGAACAAAGATGAAGATGAAATGAAGACGATGGCTACTGGTGTGTGTGTTTGGTGCGTCGAACAGAGAAGGGAAGTGGCAGTAGAACAAGCCTGCTCTATTGTTGCTGCTACGTTTAGGTGAAGGGGAAAATGAAGTCAGTGCATGTGGTTGTTGTTGCTAACCATGAGGTGCTGCAAATCCATGAAAGAAGAAGAGATGATCTGGTTACAATGGTTGTTGGCCGTGATTCAAAGAAGAGGAAAGGAAGAACAGAAAACGATGGAGCTGCTACTGCTGTTGTTGTTGTTGCTGCTACGCTAAAGACGAAGAGCTCTAGTTATTGGTGTGTGTTGCTGCTGTGAAGGGAAAACAAGAACAGAGGAGCAGCACCTTTGCTGGGTCCTCGGTGTGAAGAAGAAGAAGACCGGAACAGAAAGTAGGGGAGGAAAGAACACAGGAAACGGCTGCTGGCCGAACAAACTACTAATGACGCTCTATTTTGGAAGATGAAGAGTCGGCAGTTGTGAATCATGAACCGAAAAGGAAGTGGAGAAGAAGAAAAGAGAATGGAATGGAAAAGGGAAGCAGCTGGTGAGTCGTGTGTTGTGTGTTTCAGTGGTGTAAAAATAGAGGAAAATAGAAGCTAGATCGCTAAGATGTAGGGCTGGATTCGGTTGATAGTTGAGTTAACGTATGTGCGTGGTTTGAATGTGAATTAGAACATAAATTGGTTAAGTGATTGGCTATTACTTGATGGTGATTTGGGGCCAAGTCTGAGGGGGTGGCTGCTGCTATTTGACCATGAAGATGGAAGTGATGAGTGATGGTCGTGATGTTTGTTGGGAAATGTTGGTTCGTGATTGTGTGATGTGTTGGTTTTGACCGTGAGTTGTGGATTGGATTTTGTGAGATTAATGTACCAATTAAGATGGAAAGGTGAGAAAATGAAATCTGGTTATGGTTGCTAGTTCGTAGGAATGAAGATGATAGGAAGATGTTGGGCGTGCTGTGCTAGTTGTGAAGATACATGTGTCTGTTTTTCTGCTATTACAAATTTGTAAAGAAGATGGATCGCGGTTGGGATGTTTTGCTGCCATTGTTGGATGAAGAATGAAAATTGTAACAGTGCATTTGCTATGTGAGTTTATCATTGGATGTCGTTCGCGCGAAGATGTCGATGACTGATGCCCTAGTTTTGGATTCCTATCTAAAAGGTATTAAAATTTAATATTATTTTATTTATTTATTCGTGTTATCTTGAGATGAAGATAGTTTAGAATAAATTATTGAAATAATTTAACTTATTTTAAACATTTAGAAAATTCAAAAGAAAAAAAAAATTTCAGGAACCTTAAATTAAAAGATTCTGCAAATATAATCCTAATTTAATTAGGAATGACTTTTATTCGATAAATGAGAAATAATATTAGAAGTTAAAAACTTAATTATTCAAATTAGTTAAAAAAATATAACAAAAATCAAATCTTGGAAGCATCAAATATAATATAGGAAAAGAACAAAATATTTGGCCCTAAAACTAGAACTTAGAACATTTAGAAGTCTTATTTTATTCGTAATTATGTTAATTATGACATTAATAAATTATTTAACTTTTGAAGATTAAGTTATTAGAAGTCAAATTCTACAAAAAGACTTGTAAATAAATTATTAAAGTTGTATTTTCAAACTAAGGAAATTTAGAGGACTTAGAATTATTTTAATTAGAATGTATAAAGTTCTAAAATTTTGGAATAACTTTAAACTAGTTGAAAATTAATATTTAGACTTTATATTATCTGAGAATTCATTTAAACTTAAGAATAATTTTATTAAGTGTTGAATTTCAGATTCTCGTATTTTAGAGTGTCGAGTATGTTGACGGAATGCAAGGGAGCCTGAGGATCTTCGGAATCAGGTAGGCGTGACTTCCTTACTCATATGTATTATATGGATTTAAGATTCAAAGCATTTGATTGAATAGTTATAGGTTATTAAAATTTTATTAGGAAATTGATTGAAATTGTTTGGCTTATGTGAATGATGTGTAATATATGATGAATTATTTAATCTGTGCGTAATTAGTTCATGACATGATCTTGCATTTGGATTTACTCAAATATGACGTGCATGACTAGGAATATATGCATCTAGATCCTATTGCTTACTCATGCATCTTATCTGCAAGCATAGTTTGGATTAGATTCCCCAGTGAATTGTAAGATGCTTGATGTGTTTGAGATTGTTGTAAAACAAAAATAATACGACGGTTTATTAAGAATCCACGTATCAGTGCGATTGTCTAGCTGCAAGGCGGATCGTAGGTATTTCCACCCAGAGTTGCCTGTGACAGCTCAAAGTCTTTGGGAGACGGTATGATGTCATAGTAAGTACTATCTCTTAGGCTATGATATTGAGATATGACTGATTTTAGATGGTATCAGTACCTGAGGCCTCTATGATTACGATTAGATTGGATCACAGGGAATACCGAGAGGCATCTCAACCTTCTTCCGGTCTAAGACTCCGACTAAAACAAATGAATGTTTGAACGGCAAATGTTTGGAAGTGTTTGTAATGTTTTGGATTGGGTTTGTATAATGCATGTGATGTTTAGGTACGATCCACTAGACTTTCAAGCTCACTCCCACTTTATTTTCAGGTACATCTGGACTTAGAGTACTAAGACTCACATCTGAAGACTCATACTTTAATTGGACACCTCATGGGGAGGTAGTTCATGATAGATGGTATTGGTGGTGATATTTTGTTAATCTTTCTAAAATGATTTTCATGTATTTATTTGGTTTTAAATTCAGTTGATTAGATTTGAGAACAATTTTATATGTTTAACATTTTTGTTTTAATACATGTTTTAAGTATTTCTGCTGCATTATTTATAAATTGCATTGCAAAATCAAGTAAATGACTTGAGACACTATTTTGATCTTTTGTTTTGTATGAAATACCTATATAGACATTGACTTGAAAACTAATGATTATGAACAAGATTTTAAAGAAAAGATTTTTGACAAAAGAAAATTTTTGGTAGCACCTCGATTTTCGTCGGACGAAGATCCACACGTGTGACAGCATGTGATAGGAGGTCCGGTTGAAAATTGGGATGTTACATTAAAGTACATGAATAATATTCTTCAACCACCACCACTATCATCTTTACTTAATTAAAGAGACTAGTGTCATTTTTAATAAATAAAAATATTTTTAAAATAAATGAATAATATTTTCCAACAATTACTACTATCATCTTTAATTAATTAAAGAGGATAGTGTCATATTTAAATTAAATAAAGATGGTATTAAAGTATATGAATATATACTTCAAACCATTATTATTAATACTTATAATTACTTGCAAACAAACATGCATGACCCTTCCCCCCCCCCCCCCCCCCCCCCCCCGCCCCCCCCCCCCACCCCCCTCCCCCCCCCCCCCCACCCCCTCCCCCCCCCCCCCCACACCTACACCC
>JAJIYU010012382.1:0-14587 GCA_030144865.1 Tinospora cordifolia | reverse complement strand
AGCTTCTCACACACACAAGAAGGGAAGATGAGAGGTGCCAAGAAGAAGGCTTTGAGAAAATAAGAGGAGCATTCAACTCTTATTCTTGGAATGAATGAAATTGGGGGCCTAAGGGAGTTTATATAGATTTTTCAATGGGAAAAAATAGAAAGTTTTGTGTCCTTCTATGAATAAAACACTTTAATTCTACCAAATTTTGTAGTTTTTAATTTTTGGAGCAAAAACAGTATTTTTCGAAATTTTTCTAGATTTTAGGAATATTTTTTGGAATTTAGAAACTATTTTTTGGATTTTTCGGATATTTTTTTTGTATTTTTTATTAATTTTAACGTATTTTTGGAACATCGGATAAGGAGCGTTAGATCATCCTCGAAGCACGCATTCGGATCTCAGATCGATTGAGATGCGTGAATCTGGTCCATCCGATATGCACCGATCACAGCGTTCGTTTCGCGATGGATCAGATTCGTTTATCTGGGCCGTCAGATACGCCTCGATCGCAGCACTGGATCGTGAACTCGTTTTGGCGCGTGCAACGTCGACCGTTGGATCGTGCAGATGAGATCTCGGCCGTTGGATGGTTCTCGAGCGCTTCACTATTCGCGATCAATGAACTACGTCTACACCGTCCGATTTCCTCGAGCGTAGTGTTCGTTCGCGATTATCCCAGAGCGCCTCGATCTGGACCATTCGATCATCCTCGATCACCATGTGCGGTTTGATTTTGCGATCAACGGAACTCTCTCTGGCCGTTTGATATTCCTCGAGTTACACATGCAAATTTTTGGTCGTTCGATCTAGTTGATTCGGTGCTCTAGTGCGTATGTGCTTACCTGATCTTGGTCGTAGGATTCTAATCCAAATTACAAATCTACGGTTCACAGCATTTTGAGTTTGTTTTTGATTTTTCAACCCTATTTCTTGCTTTCTTTTTGGATTTTTTTTCCATATCTCGATCCCAATTGACTTTCTAATCCTGATTTCATAAAAAATTGCACATATCCTTGTGTTTTTTACCATGATATCCCATTTTATGCATTATAATCATATTTTTTTCTTTCAAAAATCTACTAATTTGATTTTTATTCTTCACTTGGGTAACTAGGACATGTTAAAATTTTCATTCATCAATTTTATATAATTTTTTAAGTAAAAATAAAAATTTTATATAAAATTTTTCGAAATGTTACAACAAAGTTCAAGAATAAAGAGTTAAAGGCATTAGTTGAGCTAGCAGGCAAAAAACACCAACCACGAAAGCTTGCTGCATACATAGATCAAATAAAAACTTTGAATCCTGAAGTTCTTACATGGCTTTCGAAGATTGACAAGAAGAAATGGACGCAAGCATATGACGAAGGATATCGATATGGTTGGACGACTATAAACCTCGTCATTACGGTGTTTATACATAATCACATCTCATTTTTGTTATCTAGTGCGTTGTCCAACAATTTTATCTATTTTTTTGTTACATTGCAGAATGTTTCAATGGTGTGCTTAAGGGGGCTAGAATGTTGCCAATTTGTGTCTTAGGACTATTAAGCTTCTACCGATGTATTGCATACTTCGAATTAAGGAGGGAATTGTACGATAACGTTACGAAAGAGGGCCAAACATATACAACATATGCAATAAAATTACTTAATCGTTGGCAGGAGAAGGCAAAGGCTCATAATGTCATACTTATTGACTGAGTTCAAGGCATGTTTGAGGTGATGACGGGTCGTAGTGGGTTTTATATGGATAGAGGCAACCACAAGCAAGTTGTCAATTTATCAAATAGGTATTGTAGTTGTCAAAAATGGCAATGTTATGGCATTCCTTGCTCACATGTCCTTGTTGTATGCTCTTTTGCTAGTCTAAATCATTTGTGTTATGTCGAGAACTATCATCTATGGGATTGTTTTATAATATGCTACTCCAAATCATTTAGGGTCATACCACATGAAGATTATTGGCCATCAGTAGCACACATTGCTAGGCTCTTACCACCTTCAAATATTCAATGAAACAAAAGGTGTCCAATTTAAAAAACGATTAGGAACAAAATGGATTGGCGTGAACCTAGTGAACAAATATTATGTGGTCATTACCATCAGTGGGGACATAACAGAAGAAAATGTCCAACATTGCACGAAGGGCAGACATCTGCACATCCTTAGCACGTGATAATTATAGTTTCTTGCTTAATGTAATATCTAAATTATGTACTCTTCTTGTATTGTGAAAATGTAGTGTTGTTTATGCACACAATTCCTCATTATATGAATAAATATAATTGTGTTAACTTATCTACTCACAACAAATCCTCTTTATGTGCCTGATTATAATAGCATGCTCATTTATTTGAGTTTATACTTAGACATTGATTTAGTTTTATAGTAGCATTGTTGGTTATAAAAGTGATTTAAAACATACAGGGAATGTGTTATATAAGGTGTATTTACCTTTGGACTATATTATTGCAGCTCTTATGGATCCTGGTCCTTCTCGCTGGAGCTTTGATCCATCACACCAATATACAAGTATCAACCACTCATTTTTGTTTTGCTTTTAATCGTGTTGTGTAGTTTTCAATGTGTTTTCTTTTATAGGTAGCGTGGATGCAAGTCCTTCCACTAGTGGTCCATCTACATCCTATGTATCAACTTCTTGTAAGTAATATGATGTTTTTTTTTTTTACTGACTTAGCTTATTTAATGCTTTAATGATACTATATTCGATGAAATATTGCAGATAGCATGGACTCAGGTCCAGCTGACCATTGTATCTTACATATGCAAGACCAACATAGATCATCTATAGTATAGGACGAGCCGATATGTTTATCTAATTATGAAAGTGGTTTTTTAATGCAAACTCTAATATATGATCATGTTCTTAGACAATATGGGCATCATATTCATGTTCAGTGTCGTGATGCATCATTACATCATCAGATGCCCATCCATAGCATGCTGATCGAACTTCTACAACAATTAAGCTTCTATGGAGTGGCTCGAGTGGGGTTTATAACCCTTGATTGGCAGTTAATTACTGCTTTAGTTGAAAGGTGGAGACCAAAGACACATACTTTCCATCTCCCATATGGCGAGTGCGCCATTAAACTATTAGACATGGCAATCCAATTGGGACCTCTAGTTGATGGCCTACCAGTCACAGGGTACACGCATCATGGTTGGGATGCACTTTGTGAGGAGTTGTTAGGTTTCAGGCTAACACAACAAAAAATGAAAAATGGAAAGTTGAAGATAAATGTCTTAGTAGAAAGGGTTATTCGACCTAGTCCTACTGATGATGAGTTGATTCAACATAACCCGGATGACCCTAATGATAACTTTTATCTACTTCCAGAGTTTGATGAAGTTGTGTTAATAGATATGCCTAGTCTTATATTTTACAGTTGATAGGAGGGTCCTTATTTTCAGATAAGTCAAATAATTTGGTCCACCTAATGTTTTTCCCATTATTAGCAGATTATAGGACAATAGGAAAAATTAGTTCAGGGAGTGCATGTTTAGCATGGTTATATCGAGAATTATGCCATGCAGCACATGGGGATCCACATGAGATATTTGGACCATTGATACTGTTAAAATTGTGGGCATGGGATAGATTTCTCCATATCACACCAATTCGACAAATGCAGTTTGAATTTAATGATATAGTGTCTATTGATCAAGTAATACTCCCTAAAGGACCACTTGGGATGAGCTAATATATTTGTTATTGTTTGATTCCATTCCTTTTTACTACTTTTCACTAAGATAAACAAATTTATTATATAGGTGGAAAGATGCATTTGCTATAACAGAAGTTTCAACACACGTTTTGCCCATTTATCAGGAGGCATTCGATATTCAGCTTCTGGAGCAGGTAATAATATAATACGTATTACCCTATTTACTATTTAATGAAATTGTTTATAATAAACTAATACTTTCATGTTTTTTCTTTTCTCTTTAGATAATCTGGGAACCATGCGAGGTCGATGATATACTTAGTATGATTCCATTATCCTATGAGCATGATCATATGGTTTAGCGCAGTAGAATGCCACATATTTTCTTTCACATCATTGAATGGTGCTTTCTTGACAAGGTCCTTCGACAATTTGGCATGAGACAGTTAATCCTTGATGAGTGTGACATAAAACAGTCTCTTCATGAGATAAAATTATGTGCCTCTACACCAACAAATTGGGCTATTGTCATCATGAACTTGTTGTCTCCAGTACAACAATTGAAAATCCTGCTGATTTTTATGAGGAAGAATATATGCAATGGTACGATGTATTAGTCGCTGAGGTGCACTCTTTGATTATCTTGTAAGTCTCCTTATACGAAACTTTTGCGCATTTCTTTTAGTCCTATCCTTCACAATATGTGCATTATAATTAATTTTTTTTATGTTTTATCTTCAGGCAACGGGTGTAGAGCAAATGTACGATCATGTAGGGCCTTATAGGGATCAATTCATACGATCTATGTGTTTTAACTTTATGGAGGCAATGTACATAGATCATCGAATTCATGGAGTAGTCCATCACACAATGCCTGAACCTTTTACACCACTAGATCAAGACATCAATTTTGATGATTTTATCGTCTCACCGATTCCCAACGTTTCGTGCGCACCCCATGTTCAAGAAACAAATTTACAAGAAAATTATCGCCACGATGAAGGTGTTGATGATAATGGTCATCCACGGATATGTGCACATCCACAATGAGGACGAGGACAAGGTCCTATTGAATATGACGTCTATGTTAATATCGAAGTTGGCGAGCCAATGAATTCACATCCATTAGAAGGAACTAATGAAGAAGCTCATGAGGAGCAAGTACCTGAAGAGCCATCGCACGCTACTAGTGAACGTCAAGAATTGCAAGTTTTTCGTCGAGGACGACGATAACGAAAAGTGTGTACATGGTGTCGATCATAATTTAACATGTGTTTCTTGTTTTGTAGTTAAGCAATTATTGTATTAAGAAAATAGTTGTTGTTATTAATGAAGATCATTTCCATATTAAGATTGGTCTACATTGTACTAGTCTCTATGGGGGAAGTTAAAGAGGGTGCAGATTGGAATAGTTAGATTTGTGCCTAACACGCTATCAATTATTCTCCTAAGTTGTTACTAATGTTTTATTCCTTTTTTTTTTTGGAAAGGTCTGGTTCAACCCGTATTCCTTCTTTACTTTTGTGGGGTAGTTGGTTTGAAAACAACACATCGACGGATTGACATAAAGGTATGCTAAACTTTAAAGTTTAAGTCTTTAGCATCTTTCTTATGGAACTGAGATGAATTTTTCGATGTAGTTATAGCTTTCAATCTAATTTCATGATCTTTTAGTTCTTTGTATCAATTTACTATTTTATTCATTTTATTTTCATGCTTAGCAAGATGTAGCAATATAAGATAAATTCAACTTCAATATGAAACGTGGAATTAGCAATCTTAGTTTTTTTTTCCTGCATTAATTTTTTATGCAATGCCACATGTGATGGGGGAACTGTGGAAATTATTGGACCTAATGCAGCTACTGTTGAGGATGTCATGGTAGTGTGTAACACCCCGACTCCCGAAACATTCACAATTTCTACATTGATCTTATACTTAGAGATACATATACATACATGTTCATTTTTTGTCACATGATATCATCGAAAACTGGGATATTACTTGATTCACACATCAATAATCAATCTCCTGGTCCCACCAGGTCACATCCCACAAAATCATATGAGTAAATAAATAAATAACAAATAGGTTTATAACTAAAAACATGGGATGTCATATTTGTTCAATTTAACCCAATAATAATCAAACTAACTAACATCTGGCCTCATGACCTTGTTTTAAATAACAACTCAATAAATGAAATAAAGGGAGATTTACTGACTACTTGTCTAACTAAAGACAATAATAAACTTATGACTAAGACAACCTCATCAAGGAGGTCAATCACTAGTTACACTCTACTTTGTTTCATTAACAGCAATGCTCAACTACTGGGTACCTGAAAAATAAGAAATGGGGTGAGCTCGAAGAGCCCAGTGGATCATACACAATACATCTCAAGCATTATTAAAGTGAAAACACAGAATATGCAAACACTTATCAAACATTAGGCGTTTCAAGCAATTCAATTGTTTTTCAGTTGACATTCAAACCGAAAGGACCATCCTTGGTGTTCTCATCAAAACAACGAATGCCCAGCGCTAATGACAAGGAGAGGTTGTGCCCATCATCCAATGTCCGGGAACTAGGGTCCAACCCAGGGTTTCATTTCAAATATAATATCAATTTCATAATTTGAGAACACCCACAGTAATCAATTGTGACTCACTGAGTTGGTACGTGGTTTAATTCTTGATTACAATGATCTTAAAGTGTTTAACAAGATCAAGTTCTAGCATGCTCAATGTCTTCTACTTTCCACACATAACCAAAATATTATGAAAACATAAATTCAACATGCATACAATTATAACACATGTTATCCAACATATAAGGCATATCACTCAACATATCATTCATGCATGAAATCAATCAATCACAATAATAACATAATCACACCCTAGCATGCTCCTAGGTATTCAATCAAATAAGCATACAATCATATTCCATATTTAAAACTAAAATAATATGAAAGAGCATGGTAATCATTTCCACTTGTCAGTATACTTCCTCAACTCCTACTCTTGTACACTGTCAACTCGAATGTCGTGACTCTTCAATCTAAAATATTTAAGGTAATTATTTCTAGTAATTGAACATCATATAATATTTTTAAACTATAAATTTAATAATTTCTTGACAAATATAACAAACAGTGCACCATTCGCGCACTGTTCCCCATGTTCGGTAATTGGACTTAACTTATCCTTTTTTTTCAATTATGAACACTCACTATCTAATTACTTTTAAAACCTTTTTAAACCCTCTAAATCCATTAAATATTCAGTCATGACCAACATGCCTCATGTGCATGAAATCATAGTCGTTTTCATGATTTATACGCATATTCTCAAGATTTGATGTATATTAAAGTCTTACACCCCTTTCTAGCCTCTTAAGCATGTTTAACCATCAATTTCCAGTAAACTACCTTGCTGGTTTTTTTATTCATATATGCATCACACAACACCTTATTAGTGATCATGCTTAAACCATCTCTTAAACATGCATGTATCCTAATTATTTCAAGCATACGGTTCTTATGGGTGTGTTATTTTATAACTCTCCAATATTAACATTACATGTAACTTAGATCCCCATTTTTCAGCAACCTACTTGCTGGTTTTTTGACATCTAAATTTATGGAACTCTCACCAAATTTGTAATTATACTCAATTGCCACTTAAACATGCCAATACCCTAATTATATCATGCATACATGTCATGTTTGTATGTTTTATCATCATGCCTTAAAAATTAAAATTTTGTGCATCTATATTCATGATTTTCCAGCAACCCTACTCGCTGGTTTTTCATCAAATAACACCTTATTAACATCACTTTACTATATATATCGTTAATCTCTACATGTATCATGCATAGTTACTAGTTTTATAAACATACATGCATATTTGACCCCTTTCCCATGTAAATTTTATTTCCTTCAACCTTTCATGTTTCCATAGACTTGTAACCCTCTAAATCATAAGATTCATTTCTGGAAATCAAAAAGTGACCATAAGAAAGGAATAAGATCATTATACCTTACTATCGTTGTCCGGAATGTCTCGTTGATGATGTATGCTTCAAAAGAGAATTCTTGGCTCTTCTTTGGGCTGATTTACGTTTATGTTTTGATGATGAAATTAGGAAAATATTTCAAAAATTTTTTATGGAAATAATGATCCAATTAAGAGGATGAAAAGAAAGAGAAAACAAAAGAGAAGAAGGTGTAGTGATCATGGTGCAAATTGATACCTTATAGCTTGGATTGTTGGTGATTTGATGCATATAATCTCCACTTTTTTATAACCTTTCTCTATGGCTGAAGTTAGAGGACGACAAGAACAAAAGATGGAGAAAGAAATCAACATCTAAGGAGTGGACAAGAATAGGGAAAGAAAGAAGAGAAGAGATAGTGTGTCATATTACCTTGTAGAACCGATTTGAGGTAATTCTTGACTCGAAATCTCAAGTTTCTATGATGTTCTTGTGTTAACTAGGGAGGTCGACTAGGGTCAATAGAATAGAGAAGAATGTCCACTTTTAGTTTTGGATAAGAGTTGGGATTGGTTTGAGAAGGATAAGATGGAATTTGAGTGTATTTAGGACTTTTTTTTATTGTAATCTCTACTAGAGTTTGATTTCTATCTAATTTCTCCTCTTTTAACTCATATGGGACATCCAAGGGTTTCATTCTCATGTTCCAAGCTTGCTTTCTTATTCAACTTTTGGCCCACATACTTGCCCCATGTCAGTTTTCAGCGATACACTGTTTTACTAATTATACTTTTGTTTCTCATTTTGTCTATTAATTCTTTCTAAGTACTTATTTAATTCTTTCCCACTTTTTTTACTTGTTTAAATCACATCTTATTTGTGATTGTTAGATTTACTTTATGTGCTAAATTTAAATATTTTATTAATAAATTTTTATTTTATGTACAATACACTCTATGTATACATATACTTCATTTTATTGAATTTTACTAAATAAATTCTAATATTTTTTATAAAATTTTTTAGGTCTTCAAGTAATGCTCTATTTTGTATGAATTATCCACAAGTCACTTTTATTTGTGTATGCGTGTCTGTATTTATGTGAAATCACCATTTACCCCTAGGTGATAAAATAATTGTTTTACCCCTTAAGGTCAAATTTCACCTCTTGGGCCTTAAGAACTTGTCTTTGTTTTTTTTTTAGCCGTGAGAATTAAAATTTATATTTTTCAAGTATTTTATTTTATGTTTATTTACTTTAACTATTGTTCAAAAAGTTTCATAAGTTTTTGGGATGTTACATAGTGTTAGTTTTCTGACTGCGCACGTTACTTGTTAAATTTTCATGTGGAGATTTTCATATCCTAGCCTAAATCCTCTATCTTAGTGATTGTAATCTTCATCTTGAGATTTTTCACATCCTGTTGTTAAAGGCTCAAGAAAGAGTCCCAATCTCATTGGTTCCCTATTTCATTGTCTGATACATGTTTTCTACAAAATAAATGGCTTTCTCATTAGTGTCTCAGTCTAAGTTCAGTTTTCTTTCTCTAGTTGAAGTAGGGTTCATTTGGTATCAAATTCCATTGTCAATTAGGATATAACAACTGTATGTGAAGTTGTGGACCAAGTTCAAAGTGGATATTAATCACTTCTTTTCTGTTTAATTTCTACCCATCATGTTGAGAATCAGGTCTTCATTTTTTTTAAACTTTTATTTTTGAAATTTTTAGCTTGATGTTTCTTGTTCTGCTGTTGTCACTTTTATCTATTCTCCCAGTATTTAACTTTCAAAAGGCATCCAATTGAAATTTAATTTTCCAACGGGATAGCTCTAAGGATCAACTGAATTCACATTTTAGCTGTGGCCAATCCTTTTCAGGCTCCTAAATACTTTGATAAGTTTTTTCCTAGTCATCATACTTATTATTCACTAGTTTTTTATACTTTAAAGTTGTGGTCTTTCTATATAGTTTCTTGTTATTCAGTTTTGGAAATTTTCTTGGCCTTATAAGAGCTATTTCTGTGAATCACAAGTAAGTTCAAGACAAAAAGAAACAAGTAGTACTATTGGAATGCGTGAGAGTGTTGAAATAAGTGTTCTTCTACATTATAGATCGAAGGTATTATAATTTCCCAAAAAATCTTGACTTCTTGGAAAATCAAAATTTATACACTGGTGTTGATCCTAATTTTGGTACATATGTTTGCATTCTTAAGTCTTATCTGAAGTGTCTGTTTCTGAATTTCTAATAGACTAATCTTAACTTATTATGGTATGTTATTCTTCTTTTGGAGTATGACAGGAGGTAGTGCCAAAATGCATATTGCAAATGGAAGAAGCCATTAAAAGGCGTGGTTTTCCATCATTTGCACGTTTAACATGTGCTGATAGTAACCAATTTCATGCAATCTACTTGGATACATCTCCTCCTATCTTTTACATGAATGATACATCCCACAGGAAAGTTGTGGTTGTTGTCCAATTATGTGTTCTTGCTACTCATTAATTTTAGATAACCAGTGGCAAATCTTAATATTTGGGTCAATTTCTTACATATTTGATATCTACTAACCTTGATAAGGCAATTGTCTTGCAGGATCATTAGCTAAATGGAGAAATGGAATTATTTTGAAGGCACGCCACAAGTATGGCATTCAATTTCAAGATAAATTAAGAAGAGTATATTGGTGATGTTGATGCTGATCATTTGGAATGTCTGGGCTCCTTACTCTTTTTTTAAACCCAACACACTATTTTAACTCATTAAACAAGACTCCTCTATTTTTTATGTTTTTTATTATCACAAGATAAGTTTCATGTGGTTAGAATATTATGACGATTTTATTTTTATTTGGAGATGGTAATCCTCATTGAGTGCATAAAATTGTTAATCAGAAGCCAAATAACCCAAACTTTTAACAAATCTCTATATTTCTTTCTTCTTGGTTAAGACATGTAGTAGTACCAAATATTATTTTTAGAACTCAAGAAGCTCAGTTCTATAGGCTTTTTGCATGTCTGATTGTTAAATATTGTTCACTTTATACAATATTGGGGAAAATTACCGTGTGAACTTTCAAGTGTATTACCATTAGTGCTAGAGTTTTCAAAAAGGTTTTCATAATTAAAAAAGAAGTTACATTTGATACAAGGAAAAGAGTACCAATTTCTCAAGAGAGATTATGGAAGAATGTTAATGAAAATGGTCTTAAAAATTTGGTGAAATTGTTCTATAGATTGTGGGTTGTTGAGTTAGTTGATTTTGCAGATTATGGGTGTTTCACACTTTCAAATATTTTTGAATAAATAGGAAGCATACACGATGAATGGAAGGAGTAATTTATAGTCTCACCTTACATGTAGATGTTTCATACTTAAATTGGCAATATATTATATTCATGTCATAATGGAACAATCTTAATCCTTGTGTCAAGACCCACCTTTCTTCAAATCTTCTTGAATCAATTTCAAATTTTTTTAAATTTTTTTATTTTTACTTAGTTATTTACTTTTGTGTTGTTGATGCCCTTGGTTAGACTATAAATATCTTTATAAGGTTTTGTGTTGAACGTATGTAATCATTTTGGACAAGTTTTTCACTTATATATAGGTATGCTAGTTTTCTCTTCAATTCAGCAACTTTTGATATCTTTTCAATTTTTGTCTTCTTTTCAAGAACTTTTTGGAAAGAGTTTTGGTGCTTGTGAGAAATTTTGCATTTTGGGATGCTTATGTGCAATGTGTAATGTTGCTTCATCAGCTGGGTATATTCATTCCTAGAAAGACAAATTTTTGGCCATTGGATGGTTCAAAGAATGAGTGGTAAAGTTGTATCAACCTTATAAACTTTTGGTTTAATGGTAGCTAGTAAATTGTTTTGCATTTATTGTGAACAACAATAGATAGTTTTCTTCAATCTAGAACTAGTCTTCTTTTCTTTTACAAGTGCATGAAATAGACGGTCATTTGCATTTTTCAAGCTTCTATCATCATAAGAAACGTAGAGCTTCCTCTATCCTTTTCATGCTATTAGATATTGTAATCAGATTTATTAACTGCAATCACTTTTTGTACAAAGATGTGATAATTCCTAACCAAGCAAGTTGTGTTTCAAGTATATTGGTTTTCGAGTTTGTATTCCTAGCTCCTCTTTTTTTATCTTATCTTGAAGCAATTCTTGTTAGGAGGGAGTAACAAATAGTTTATTTTGCTATCAAGATTACTTGAGAGGCCTTCATTGCTACTTTGGACCAAAAATCTTGTACGAGCTGACTCATTTACTATTGTATACTTGCACTATTTAATGATTTCAAAAGCAAGAAAATTTTAGAACTTCTAACTAGTTGTTTGGTCTCTGAAGCTTATTGTTATATCTCAAAACTAGGTACTTGGTCTTGATGCAGCAGATAACTCACAGATGTGATAGTTTTCATTACGTTGTTATTTTGTAAAGGACTTAAATTTGTAAAGTGATCCATGGTCATGAAATGCTCTGTCATGAACACAGTCAAATTGTATTAAAAAGAAAAATCTGAGGAGAAAAACAATAAGACCAATTATACAACTAAAGTTGAAAATTTGATTGTTTCACAGATTGTTTATAATTTATGTGGCTACATCAGTGATACAGCCATAGTTGTGTGCAAAGACTGGAAGGTCACTTTATAAGTGAATGCAGCCAAACAGGCATAGCTCCACTAGTTGATAATAGTAGGGTAAGGAAATTGATACTTGATTATGTACAGGAGTGGCAAATATTCTGCCAAAAGGAGTTTGGAAGACCCTGTTTTAAGAAAGAAAGGGACTGCCAAGATGACAACATTTGGGATAAGGACATTATTATGCTATATTCCTCCACCAGTATAGATCTTGAATCAAACTTGTCTGGATCTTGTATGGATTACATGTTTATGTTCCGTCATAATTAGTTTCAAATTTTTGCTTGTATTTTCTTTCAGATTCAGTTGGTTACCTTCCTTTTTATTGAAACGTTACATCTTAATAGGAATTCGTGATGGCCCTCATGAACCATTTATTGCAGACTCTATTGATTTTGTTGTATCCCAGGTAAAAGTCTACAATTAGATGCAATTGTTCATCAAATGATCTATTGTAATTTGTTTGTGCAAGTATATTTACAATGCACCCTAGATATATTATATTGTATTAGGTCCCACCCACATAGAAATTTGGCTTCTTTAAACAACTTGCATTATTATTTATCAATTTACAAAAGTTTAACATTTTAGTGTTCATAAATAATGAACTAATCCACTGTATAGATACTATGCGTATGCCAAAAATGAGTTGTTTGTAGATTCAAATTGTAATCTCTACAGCTTGTTCACATACGATTTATTTATAGTAATGTTATAAGTTAGTTTTTTGCTCTATCTAGGTTCAGGAAAAATAGAGCCTAGTTTGCTACTATACTATCTTATGTTTCAGATTGAGGGTGAAAAGGCCCACTACTTTTATAGGAGATTTTTCTTCCCTTTTATGGAAGAGAGAGGTTAGATGCCAAGTTTACATGATCCATAAAATTGTCTCGGTTACTGAATACGTCCTAAGTTTTAATCCATAAAATTGTTATCCCTTCTCTTTTCTATATATCTGTGATTTGACTGCCCATTTTGCAAAAAAAAATTCTATCAGCTTCATTTTCACATTGAGTTGTACGATATCTTTGCATTTGAAGGTTAATTTTCATGTTGGTTTGTCTTATCTATATCTTTTTAGTCATTTCAAATTCTAACAAGTTTAGATTTTTTTTTTCTTTTACTTTATTGGATTTGGATGGCACTAAAATTCATACAATCTCAAATTTCTGGTATGATGCAGCTAACATAGAATTTCTGCCACTTCTTTATTTTATTCTCTTCACCATCTCTCCATCTACCTTTTATAATGTGTCAACACAAACTAAAAAAAAATATTATATAATGCTGCCCCTTCAAGGGTCAGCAATCTATAAAAACAAATTTAATGCAATGCCGCTCCTTAAAGGGGTGGCAATTGACTTAAAAAAACATAACATAATGTCGCCCCTTGAAGGGGTGACAATAGATGAAAACAGGTTTAAAAAAATCAAAGGGCGGCATGTGTTAACTATAACACCCCGGCTCCCAAAATATTCACAATTTCTACATTGATCTCATACTTAGAGATACATACACATACATGTTCATTTTTGTCACATAACATCGTCAAGAACCGGGATATTACTTATTTCACACATCAATAATAAATCTCCTGGTCCCACCAGGTCACATCCCACAAAATCATATGAGTAAATAAATGAATAACAAATAGGTTTATAACTAAAAAGATGGGATGTCATATTTGTTCATTTTAACCCAATAATAATCAAACTAACATCTGGCTTCATGGCTTTGTTTTAAACACTACAAGAAAAAACACTTTCAACGACTTAATTATAATGGCATGTATTTTGTAAAGCTGTTAAAACATATCTTTAACGGCGCATATAAAAAGTATGCCGTTAAAAACCACCTTAAAATTACAATAACATTTTACGGCATGTAAAATATGTCGTTAATGAATGTGTTGTTTACACAAAATAACGGCATGTCAGCTTAGCCGTCGTTGACTTAAAAAAATGCGGAGTACGTTTCACGACATGTGGAGACTAGCCGTTATATGTTCATTTACAATGACTTGTGGGATAAGCCGTTGTTGAGTTTAAAAAAAATACAAAGTACATATCACGGCATGTGTTAACAAGCCGTAATTTGTATATTTACAACAGCTTGTCGGCTAAGCCGTTATTGATAACAAAAAATGCGGGACTCCAGTGGTACTTATCACGGCATGTGGAGACAGGCCGTTATATGTTCATTTACAACGGCTTGTGAGATAAGCCGTTGTTGAGTTTTAAA
>JAJIYU010012381.1:0-14586 GCA_030144865.1 Tinospora cordifolia | reverse complement strand
ATATATATGTATATGTATAAGTAAGAAATAAAAACGAAAAACAGAAATTAAAAAAAAAATTATTATAAGGGGACCTTGGCTGACCCAGGGTTTGGGCCTAGGCCGGCTCAGGCCCTAATGGGTCGAGCGCCCAGCCCGCATGGGCGGGTGCCTAGCGCCTGGGCCAGGCACGTGGGCCAACCCATGCGCCCAAGAGGGGGTCTAGCCCCCTCTCCTCCTTGTCTTTTTGTGTGTTTTGGGGCTTTTTTGGCCGAATTTTGGGGATTTTTAGCAGATTTTTTCTAGCAAAACCATGAGAGTTCATGGTTTATAACCCATGGTTTTGCCATCACTTCATGGCCTCCAAATTGGCCAATGAAGGCTGCCAACTGAGCATCCAGCATGTGATGTTAAGTGCCACCTGGAAGCCACGTGTCACTCACTTCTTTGCCAAGCAAGCATCCCCCTGCAACAAAAAGACACTCTTGAGCTCAAACTCCAGAATTTTCAAATTTTGTAGCAAACTTTCCAAGCTCAGAACTTTTTCAATTCTCCACCAAATCCTGCAAACTATAACTTGATTTGAAGCTTGTACCACCACCTACAAGGTCCTACAAGTAGTTTGCCCAGTCTTGGAGCTATCTGAAGAAAAAAAACATCAAGAAGAGGGCCATCTAAACTGCTTAAAACTAGAAAAACTAGAAAGTGTGTGCTGGAACCACTTTTGAAGCCTTGGACCTTGGCCATTTCCAGTTCCTTTTTGAAGGTAAAAAAGTTTACTCCCTTCATTTTCGTATATACTTTGATCTTCAAGAGTTATAAACTGGAAAATAGGGCCTTATGCATGATTTTAGGACCCTTGAAGCTTGTTGTTTACTCACTGTTGCAACTGTGTAACAGAAACAGTTGAAGCAACCTTGGGAAAGTTCATACCAGGACCAATCCAGACTCGTCCCTTAGGTGAAACCCTTCACTCTACCTCTCATGAAGTGTATTCAAGTGTCCAAGTGGTAGAAATTGCATATTAGAACGTTTAATACGTCTTGTGAGTCTCTGGTATTCACTGTGCGACTTAGTGTTGCAACAGTGCCGGCAAAAAGAGGTTGAGACCAGAACAAGAGCTATATTTGGGACACTTCAAGGCACCCTTTCGGGCTGGAAACAGAGGCATTGTAGACTCCACAGTAGAGGTTCCAGAAAGATATAAAGACTTGACCTTGAACTCTTATGGATGTGTCTTGTTAATACATGCAAATATGCCATGATTGTAGGGTGCTAGAGCAAATTTCCTTGTGTTCTTTAGAATATAGCAGAATATTGATGGAATGATAAGCATGTTTTTGATGTTGCATGCTACTGATTCGAAGTGTTTGTGATTAGTGAGTATGTTATGACCTGTAAACTGTAAGTGGACACAAGAAACAACCAATAGAATGGTGATTGAATGAGGGAAAAGAACACTAGAAGATAGTGGAATCCATGAACCCAGAAATTTCCTGCAATCTGGCCAAAATTTCTGAGATAAAATTGACTGACCAAACCATGATATATTGAGCTGTAATTTGGTGGAGAGACCCTTAGATATGTCTAGAAGTATTTTACAAAATTTCAGGACATTCTAATGTGTGTAGCTAGGTCAACTAAGGCAAACAGTCACTGCCTGTCATAGGGGATACGGGATCTATGCAGTTTCTGTTATCATGCTTAGAAACCCTAGTAAATAAGGTCCAAAAATTATAATTTAAAATTCTAGAAAAACTTTAGCAAGTCTAGAACAGTTATGCAAAGTTTGGCACAAATCCGATGAACAGATTTCCCACAGGAAAATCGGAAAAATAGTTGCGCAGATAGGGTCATGGGCTAAGGTTTGTGCCTAAGTAATGGGAATTGGGAATATTGACCCTTTTTGGCCCAATTGATTCCAAGAAGACCAGAATTGACCTGTGTGACTCTGTTGACCAGCTAGGTCAGCAAATGATAAGTTAACTAGGGTTGGCCAAGATTGACCGAGGTCAATCAAACGGACTTAGTAACTAAGGTAAGGTGAACGAACATGTGAATTATTCTTGACTAGGTCAAGTAAGTTATTAACCAATGAAGTAGAATTAGAGTGAGCCAAGTTCCATATTAATGTTAAGAATTTGCATCGATTTCGCATGACCCAGTGCTAGCGGGACGTGACCAGTCGCAAGAGAAGCGTCGGTAGCAGAGCATCCCGGTGAGTAGTGTTTTCTAACTCATATCTTAGAGCTTGTTATTCTGTGCATTGTGAAAATGGTGTTACATATTGTGATGAACTTGCATCCTTTGAATGAGTTTTAAATGAGAAGTGCACCGAATGTCGAGGTCTGGGAGCAAGTTAGGGTATTGGATGCGATAGAGCAATTAGGGCGAGTTGTGACCCTGATAGTGACCACCTAGCACAGAGTGCCTGTTGAGGGGTTTTGTGGGCCTATGATGATGGCAATGGCAATAAGTCCTAATCGGGTCGTCACGATATGCCTAACTGTCTGCAACTCGTTCGTTTATTAATTGGACTCCCCTAGAGCATCGAGTAACCACCTAGCACAAAGTGCCCTGAGGGGGGTTCTGTGGGCCCAAATTTGGGTCGTCACCTATACACCTAACCACTGGGTTTCTCCCGCTCGAGGGGATTTATATGTTTTCAGCATTATTTAACTGTTTTCGAATGAAGGTGCACGATTGCATTATGGATTAAAATCGTATTTACTGTTATATTCACTTGCATAATGTTATTGCTCATGCATCCATGGCACATGTTTTTAATTATGGAATACTTGTTTTAAGTTTGAATTAGGCTGCATTACTCAATGAGCCGCCATAGACAATTACGCTCACTACTCTAACTTTTCAGGTTCTTCAACGACAAATAAGGGCAAGGGAGTGGTCATCGCATAGAACCGCGTTCCCTTACTCTTTTTGGTAGGACTTCTTTGTATTTCCCTTTCTGTTATTGTCTTTTGAGGGTTAGGACTTATGTATAGGGGTGAGGAAAGCCTGTATATAATGGATAGTCACTCCCGCTGCTACACATGTCATAATAACCCGTTTTAGAAATATCAAGTTCTTATTAGTGTTCGTGTATTAAATCTCTTCTGCATTCCCTATGATTACTCTGAAAGTGTGTGATGTGGCGTTGTATGTTGAAGCTTAACAGTGTCTTGGCAAGCTCGACTTGCAGGCGGGTTTATTGGGACATTGTGCCGGTCGATTCGTCTTTCATCCTAAGGAAGGGGTCCCGACAGATTTGCAATTGCCATCCCACTCACAGAAATCCTCTCCTAATACTTAAGTACACAAATCCTCTCAATTGTCTCCTCTTTCTATCTTCTACTCAATTCAAACTCTCGTTCGAATCAGTGGTCTTTGTTTAGATTTTAACATGGTCTGGCTCAAGGTACAAATGTAATAGAAATTTAAATCTGACTCAAGTGTACACTCATAGCAATAATAAATACGTATTTTGTTTGGTTTTTTTTCAATATAGCTTGATTCTTTCTATTCAATCCTTCGTCTTCTTCATTCATGCTCACAACCTTATTTTCATAGCTCCCCCAAACTTATTCAATCACATGCACTTCAAATTGTACCCACATGTACACTCATACAAAAGTAGGAAGCTCAACTTTCATTGACAATACTGAAATAATGCATAAATATATAACTCTTTGGATTTTTCTTCTTTTTCTTCTTTTTTTTCTCTTTTTTTTTTACTAAACAAAATCAAAAATAGAAAACATGTCTCTCAATGTCAGCATCCCCTCCTTCTTTGACATCATCAGAATAAGTAGTATTATAACCATGAGTGCACACAAATAGGTTCAACTGAGATATTCATAAAGGGATAGAGTGTTTATCATGTATAATGTTTAGGTCCATAACAAGAAAACAAGCTATAAGGCTCAAAATTAGCTACAAAAGATTATTAATGCTGGGCTCGGCCTTAAGGCTAGGATTCAAACAAAGATGGTCTACTTCATTTTCCTACTAGAATCATTCCTAGGTACTGTTCAAGATAGATTTGATTATTTCAAGAGTTTGTGGCAAATTCTCTCCACTTGTGGTTTGGTTTTCACTCCTCATTTTTCTCAGTTTTTGGATTCTCAATTTACCTAGGACTACAGGGTTCTATCAAAGTCAAATTTTGGGCAAACCAAGCACATAGACTGTTTGAAAGTACCCTAGTTCTTTGTTTCATCACACTAGAGGAATTTTCAATTTCATAGGTCACTTAGTGAAAATTTTTAAAAATATGGAATGGATCTAGCCTAAGTGACATCTGTATGCTCCATATGCTCATGACCTAAAGCTAATATGCTTATGTATCAACTCTAAATAACAAATCCTAATATCTAAATGTCATGAAAGAATTTCAATAATAACTATATATGTGACATGCCCATTAATATATGCAGCTTAGAAGCATTAATGCACACCGAATATGTAAATATAAAAGAAAAATAAACCTGAAATTGCAAAAGATTTTCTTCAATGTGCATCCCTAAATGTAAATTGCGTCTTGTCCTCAAGAGCACATCTTTACTTTGACGCTCACAGGGAGGAAAGTATGCTAAAGTGCTCAGAAAACCTCCATATGTCACAAAGAAGACAAGTATTAGATAATTATTAACTACAATCAATGCAGATTTTTTTGAACTACTAAACTATAATGCATGCATACCTAAGAAATTAAAATAAACCCTAACTAAATAAATGAAAATAAACAAAAAAATTAAAAATCAGTGGGTTGCCTCCCACTAAGCGCTATGTTTAGCTTCATCAACTCGACATGGATATGGGTTAACCAAAGCCCAATTCGTGATCTTGTTGAACACCTTGGCTTTGGGTAACTCTTGCTTCATAATATCTGGTGGTTGCTTATAGTTTAGGATTGGATCTTGTGATTGCTTCTAAGAAATTTTTAGTGCATGAACAGCATCTTGCAGCTCTTCCATAACATAGTTAGGCTTCCTATGTGCTTGTATGGCCTCCCATTTAATGAATTCATCATTTGTAGTCTTAATATCTGGAGGTCTAGGCTTTTCAATCTCTATTGCTATGCCAGCTTGTACCATATTGACTTTCTTACATTCTTGCACTTTAGTAAGGGGCTTTAACAAGCTATAGATGTAGAAGACAACTTGTTTGTCATTCATTTGCAGTGTGAGCTCTTTCCTAGCGACATCTATTAGGGCTTGACTAGTAGCTAAGAATGGCCGCCCAAGAATTAATGGTATCTCCCCGTCTTCTACCATATCAAGAACAACAAAGTCAGTTGGGTTTAACTATAACATCCTCAATAATGCCTCGTGGATAAGTGACAGAACGATTTGCAAGCTAAAGGGTAATACTGGTTGGCTTGATCTCTGATATGCCAAACCACTAGTATATTGAAAGTGGCATGAGATTTATATTAGCCCCCAAGTCACAAAGAGCGTTCTCAAATATTTTAGTGCCTATGCTGCACGGAATGGTGAAACTTCCCAGATCTTTCATCTTTTAAGGCGACTTTCTTCGTATTATTGCACTGCACTCCTCTGTTAACCACAGTCTCATGATCAATCTGCTTCTTATAAAACCTCTATAGAAAGAATAATGGAGGAGGCTCAAGGTATTTGCTACCTTGAATAGTGATGTTGGCTCTATAAGAATTGGCCCTTTAGAATGGATAGGTTCATCGACTAGCATAAGAGGGCTTGAGGGAAGGGGTGGGCTCTGAATTTCTCTCCCCCTTCTAGTAAATATGGCTTGGCAGCTTTCTTTAGGATTTACGTGAGTTGTACTTGGAAAAGAACTTCACTACTGATGGAGAATGCTTGGGCTATCTGTCCCATCTGAGTCTCAAGGTTCTTCATAGTTGCATTACTGTTTCCCATTTGTATTTCCAAACCTGAGACTTTGTTGTCATTCTAATCTATTCTTCCAGTTAATTCTTTAAAGAAATGGGCCTGGATATTCATGATCTCGTCTAGTTTGTCTTCCATAGATGGTTTTTTTTTCAAATAGGTTCTACTGAACGTTTCTGTTATTAGCGTATGATCAGTTCTCATGCTGACTCAGATGATAATATGGAGGAGTAATGTACCCTTGTTGCTGCCCTTGATAGTTATTGAACTGGTTTACTGCATTCAGCTGCTCTATAGATGTTTCATGAGTGTGGGATGCCTTGTGAGCTTCAGCTATGGCCAAAATAGATTGATTCTATTGTGATTGAAGTTGGCCATTACCAAATATCTCAGTTAATGCATTCATTTGGTGGGTCATAGAAGCTATTTGTGCTTGAAGAACTGTAACATCATCAACCTCATGTACTCAACCCCTTTTTATTGAGCCTCTTTCTGTGTCATAAGCATAAGCGTTGGCTACCATATCTTCGATGAGGTGTGTGACTTCTATAGTAGACTTTCCCATCAAAGATCGTCCAGCTACTGAATCTACCAATGCTCTAATAGGTGGTGTCAAACCACTGTAAAACATTTGAATCTCAAGCCATGGAAGATGACCATGTTGTGGGCATCTTCTTAGTAAATCCTTGAACTTCTTCCAAGCTTCAAAGAAGGATTCAAAGTCAGAATGCTTGAAGGAAATGATTTTACCCCTAAGTTGGCGAACCTTTGTTGGGTTGAAGTACTTTTGTAAAAAATTTTGACCCACATCCTCCCAAGTAGTAATGCTTCCTGGTGGAAGAGTCTGCAGCTGTGTCCTAGCTTTATCCCTTAGAGAAAAAGGGAAAAGCCTCAACCTCAACTGATCCTCAGTCACATCATTCATCTTTATAGTATCAAATATTTCCATGAACAAGTTTAGTTGTGCTATAAGATCCTCAGTAACCATACCCCCAAACCATTGTTGTTGTACCATTGTAATCAGATAGGGCTTCAACTCAAAGTTGTTGGCATTAGTTGGAGTGCAAACAATTTCGGAGTAAATATTATTCAGCACGGGCTTGAAAAAATCCCGGAGTGGTGCTTCCCCATCAATGTCAACTGCAGATCTACTATTCTCAGTCATATTAGATTTATGGCTTCAAGCTTCTAATTGAAGTTGTTTGATTGTCTTAAATAGATCTGGATCGTTTAACTCAAGAGAAATTATGTTCATCCAAAACGTGAAACACCACAAGCAAACCAAAAAGATCAAGTGTAGTTAATGAAGTTAAAAAGAAAATATAAGCAATCAATACAAAAAAAATTAAAACTTAAAAATTTTGCCTTAATTAAAACTAAACCAAGTTCAATTGATTTTAAGATAGTTAACAGCATTCCCTGGCAATGGCGCCAAAAACTTGTTGGCAATCTCACAAGTGTACGGGATAACAATAGTAATAACCGATAGAAATAGGATATCATCCTCAGGGAACGAAACTTTAGTCAGCTATCTTAAATCCCAATCTAATATTAGCATTCACTTTATGAAGGCATGAAACAAAGTCTAATTTGTTTAATCTAAATTAGAATTTAAACTACTGAACGTAATAAAAATCTATTTCAAAAACTAAGTTGGATGATTGTCTAGGATAGCAAATTCTTTTGCTCTCACCTTCAATTTCTATTCCAATTTAGTAAACTTCTATTGTTGTAAGTTCTAGCACTTATCATTAAGGCCCTCTCCCGAGGCACCACAACATCTATCAGTCTTGTTCCCTAATACTCTCTTCCGAGGCGCACAGTTAACAACCCAATGTCTTGTAAACAGTAATCACGTGCAACCCCCTAAACAGTCGACAACCCTCCGATTAATCAACTAATCTAGGTTTATATTATGAAAGTCTAACCACTAAATTCCTCTCTAGAGTTAATTTAATGGTTTGAGATCATAATCTTCATGGCTAGTAAACATTAAGCATTAAACACACACAATATAAAACAATGCATCAAAATTGATCAATTGGAATAAGAAATCTCAGGTTCATACATCATAAATTCACATCCTAAACTTATAGATTAACTTGCCTGACATTGTATTAAGTTCAAGCATCAAAGAATAATGATTACAAGGTAACATACTCAAAACTTGATACTTGATCTTCACTTCCTTATGTTTCTTCCTCTTTTTCTTTGTTCAGCCGTCAAACTTCACTAAACTTCAAAAATCAGAATGTTTAAACCCTCATCTACTGTCCTATTTATATTAAACCACTTAAAAACCCTAAACAATATTAGAAATACACAACTTGATCGTATTATCGTGGTCAATGATCGCGATAATCCTCGTCCCTTGTTGAAAACATGATTTTTGGCATTCTGTGGACCGCAGTTAGTGTTCGATCATCATTTTCTTCATAAAATTCATGTTCTGGTTACCGCAATCACTGTGCTAATTACCGCGGTAACCAGTATGACAGATTTTCTTGCAGTTTTCTAGCCTTTCTCCAATTACCTCGGTCATTGAAATGATAACCGCAGTAACCAGTTGATCCTCTATAGTTTCAACCTTTCTTCCTTTCTCTCGTGCTATTATTTGCTATTCCTGTTCATTCTAAACCTGCATAGACACTCAAAACCTTTGCCGAACATTATATTCACATAAAAATTGCTAGAAATAACATTAAATCCTGTTAATATGCAACTAATCATGCAAATTATACAATTACAATTAAATATAAACAAATACATATGTAACTAAATATAAACAAATACAATTAATTTCTTATTAAATTCATGTAAATTATACATAAAATATCTATAGTACAGTTAGTATGCTATGCAACTAACAGTTGTGCAAGTGACAAGCCCCTCTGTTTATGTACAAGGGGAGAGAGATATAAAGATGCAGATACATAGCGTTAAGAAATTAAGGTTGCCCAAGTTTGAGGTTAAGATTGACAATTGAGAGGATGACCTAGAGGCTAACAAATGGTTCAAGGAAGTGAGAGGGACTTAGACCTTAACGGGATCAAAAGACCATGCAGGGTGGAACTCGCCACCCACTTGTTTGTGGGAATAGTAGAGTATTGGTGGGCATTAGTCTAGAACGACTTCACAATAGACAAAGATAGTATGAAGTGGGGGGTGTTTGAGAAAAACTTTTATGCCAAGTACCTTGTAGACAATGTATGGAGACATATGGAGTCAAAGTTTATCCAACTTATGGGGAAAGACATGAACGTGGCCAAGTAGAGGACCAAATTTGTCGAGCTTTTATGATTCTACCCTAATTTCATTGTTGTTTAGGTTTTGAAGGGACTACATGTGGAAATCATAATTGGTTATCATTCCCCTTAACATAAGAAGATACTGGGAAATTGTCAAGAGACCTAATATGGTCAAGAGGGAATTGATTGTCATAGTAGTTATTCAAAATGAGGGCAAGAGGCACGTTTGCCATTAAGACACTCAATAAACCTTCAGAAAGAAGAGACAATTTGAACAGGGAAGAGAAAAGAAGCAGCAAAGCTACTCTTAGCAAGGACAACGTTATGGCTAGGAACATTAGACTAGAGAAGGGCATGAGACATCATTGTGGCTATGTCGACAAAATGAAGAGTTAGTAAGACCAACATAGGTTGATGCCCAAGCACGACCTAAGAGATTGGGGGTTATGTTCCTCTTATCAACAACAAGGCCACATCACTTGGGATTGCCCTGCCAGCCAGATGGCTCTATAACAGAGGCAACTATAGCACTTGGCTCTAGCCTAGCAGCAATATCCACAACAGTAGTGCCAAACACAACCTTAGTCCTAGAGGTAATAGAGAAAGTGGGCTTAGGCTCGCATATATGAGATAGATGATGCAAAGTCAACACTCATTGTAGAAGGTACAATTTTTGATGTCATAGTTAAAGTGTTGTTGGATTCAGGTGCCATTAAATTATTTATCACCAAGGACGTAGTGAATAGGTTATAGTTGGTCCATGACTCCTTTTAAAAAGGCTATTTAGGTCTCTACATCTGTAAGAGTCACCATACTGCCCTATGACTTGTGCATATGTACCTGGAGGGTAGATAATAGGTTCCTCATAGTGGAGTTATGTGTAGGTCTTTTCATGGCTATGATGTCATTTTGGAGATGGATTGTCTGATCTATCATCATGCTCACCTGGATTCCTCAAGGCCTAAGATTATATTGAGACTACCATCAAGGAGAATTGATGAGGATTCAAGGATATCTACAGAAAGTGTCAAAAAGCACAACTATTGCATTACTAGGATGATTGAGTAAGAATGCACACTTTTGGTTGTTGTTGTTGGATGACTCGATAGATATATCTAGAGAAGTAGTAAACATTCCCACTGTACAGGATTTTTCAGACGTGTTTTTAGAGGAGTTACCAAGGTTATCACGCAGACAAGAAATAGAATTAAAGATCAAATTATCGCCAAGGAATGATTCACATTACCATTCCACCATATAAGATGACACTAACTTAGTTGGTGGACCTAAAGGCACAGCTAAACAATTTAAAAGAGAAAGGGTTCATTAGACTAAGCTAGTCATCCTGGGAAAGCTCTTATGTTATTTGTCAAGAAGAAGGATGGCCCCATGAGACTTTGCTTCAACTACAGAAAGTAAATCATGCTACAATCAAGAATAGAGACTCATTTTCCAATATTGATAATATGTTGAATCAATTACAATGAGCCACATACTTTTTCAATATAAATCTAAGGTTTGGATATCATCAATTACAAATTAGGGAGGCTAACAACTTAAAAACAACTTTTGAAAGCAGGTATGGAAATTTTTAATTCACAATGCCATTTAGGCTCACAAATGCACCAACAGTGTTCATGGATCTCATCAACAGAGTATTACATCATACTTTGATAGGTTTGTCGTAGTGTTTGCTAATGACATTCTGGTGTACTTGATGAAATCTATAGAGTATGGGGAACATTTGGAGGTGGTGTTGCAAATCTAAAACCACATGAGTTGGACGCCAAATTTAGCAAGTGTGAGTTCTAAATGCAAACTATGAAGTTCTTGGGGTATGTAGTTTTTGAAGAAGGGTTAGCAAGGGATCCAACTAAGGTTGAAACTATCATAGATAGGAAGGAGCTTAAGAAAGTGACAATGATCAGGAGCTTCTTATGACTCGAAGGGTACTATTCAGCGATTCTTTAGAGATTTCTCTATGCTGGTCAAACCAATGACTAAACTTGCTACAAAGGGTGTGAAGTTCATGTGGATTGGCAAATGTGAACATTCTATTTAGGAGCTCAAGACTCCCGCGAGTCGTGTGGATTGACATCTCCCATGAGTGGATTGGGCTATGCATTATGCATGAATGCCTCGCAAAGAGGACTTGGAGTAATACTCATATATGAGGGTAAGGTAGTAGCTTATACAACACGATGGCTAAAGCATAATGAAAAGAACTGTCTTACCCACAATTTGAAGCTAGCTACTGTAACCTTCACACTAAAGATATGGTGACAGTACTTGTATGGGAAGAGATTTGAGTTGAATTTTAACCACAAGAGCCTTAACTACATAAACATCTTAAAGGACTTCAATTTGAAGCAGAGATGCTAAGTCGAGTATCTCAAAGACTACAACTTTTAACTACTTTACCACACAAGCAAGGCTAATGTTGTGGCCAACACTCTGAGTTTAAATTCACACATAAAAGATAAGGAAAGAGTGCAAGCATACCATATCATTGAGGAGTATGAATTTGGGGTATGTGTTGACCTAGATCGAGCCTTCCTATGAGCCATTAAATTTGATTTGGAGTTACTACGACATTTACTTGAGTCTCAAGCACATGAGGAGTGGATCTCAAAGGCTATTGTTTGGATGCCACAAGGTGAGCACCCAAAGTTTCACATTGATGATGATAGATTATTGAGCCTTAGGGGATGGATCTATGTACCTGGAAATGCCTAGATGAGGTAGACCATCCTCGACAAAGCATGTTACACCAAGTACAGCCCACAACAAGGCAAAGACAAGATGTACCAAGATTTAAAGAAAGTTTATTCGTGGAAAGGTATGAAGAAGGATGTTGCTCAATATGTGGCCAAATACCTCATATGCTAACAGGTAAAAGTAGAGCATAAGAAGCCCTCTAAATTTCTATTGGCATTACAGATCCCTAAGTGGTAAGAGGAGAACATACTTATAGATTTTGAATAGGATTGCAAGAGAATCAAAAGGGTGAGGATACAATATGGGTCATAATGGATAGGCTGATCAATGTAGCTTACTTCCTACACATCAAATCCATGGGCTTAGTACATAGACTAGGAGAACTTTATGTTAAATAGATAGTGAGGCTGCTTGGTGTGCCAAGGTCCATCATATCAGATTAAGATGGCAGGTGTACTTCTCAATTTTGTTAAAGCTTACAAACTAAGCTTGGTACCAAGCTCACGACAAGTACAACCATTCACCTACACTCTGACAGACAGTCTAAGTAAGTCATCCAAATTCTTCAAGATATGTTCAAGGTATGTGTATCGGACATTAAAGGGAAATGGCTTCAAACACTTGAACAAAGGCTAAGTTCGCATAAAATAATAGCTACAAAGTCAGCATTCAAATGGCTCCATATGAAGCACTATATGGGAGATGGTACAAATCATTGGTACATTCGGTAAACCTTAAGGATAACTTATTAGCTAGACCCAACATGATCCAAGAAACTAATAAAAAGGTCTACTTGATACAAAAGAGGCTAGATGCAACACAATATAACTAGACAAGCTATGCGGATAAGCAACATCGTCCCTTAGAGTTCCAATAGGGCAAAAAAATCTTTCTCTATATCAGTCTGAGAAAATTCATTAAACAGTTTGGCGTGTGGAGCAAGCTAGCTCCAAGGTAGATGGTGCCTTTCAATCATTCAAATAGTTGGGGATAACAATTATAGGTTTGAGCTCAAAACAAACGTTTCTGGTGTCTATGACATGTTACATGTGTATATGCTAAGAAAGTACCACTCGGACCCATCTCAAGTCATTCATAGTAGGTACATCTAAATGGAGCATGATGCTACTCATGTGGAAGTTATTATGAGAATTTTGAACAGAAAAATCCACAACTTGAGGAACAAGCATGTTCCACCAATGAAGGTTCTATTGGGACACCATAAACTCGAGAAAGCGACCCAGGAGCTAGAAAGCAAGATCAAAAGAAAGTATGCAGGGCTATTCCAAACATGGACCTGAGCATAACGTGATGCACAACACAAGTGAATACCCGTATAAAATTTTGATGAAAAATTCATTTTTAGGGTATATTATCGTAATACCTCAAAATTACCCCTGAATAACCTAAAGTTTAATAAAATTAACCCTAGTCAAGGAGAGTTGACTGTGGTCCAAGAATTGGTCAAATACTCAAACATCAAAGAAAATAGAGATTGTCATAATAATGGCGCAAACTACCATGGTAATCAAAGAAGAAAATAAGAAATTCGGGAAATCAGTACAATGCATTGACTACCGCAGTAATAGAATCTAATATGATGGTAGTCAACACAAAAATTGCAAAATAAACCTTGTTTACCTAAATTTGAACAAATTCAAGAGAAACTTTTGATACTTGGATTTTCACCAATCTAAGGGTTATTGGAATGCCACATGGAGGCTTGTGAGCATCCACATTTGAATCTCATTAGCCATAAATAGATAGGCAAAGATTACACCATTTAATTAAGAAAAAAGAGTTGGGAAGATAGGCACTTGCGCACTTTTCATTTTCATGCAAGTGTATGTGGCCAACTGTGGGAAGTATTGATACTCTTTCCAAGCCCATGCAAGAACCAATGAAGATGGAGCAACATGTTTCTCTTGAATAGAACACCCAACAGCTCCATTTGTAGCCTAAGCTTGGAGAGGCTTAGAAAACTAATACACTAGTGATTTGAAAATATTTTTGAACCATTCTACATTTACTTTTGCACATATGTTGAAATGAAACCAAGTCATGGACATGTGGTTATTGATAAAAACTATATTGTCCACTAATATTGGGGAATATATAGTAGAGACCATGAGCCATTCTCTACCGAGACCAAGACCTCATTGGATGTGGCCTTCTCTATGATTGCAATGCCGTCAGAATGGCACAAATCCATGAGCTATAAACTCAAAATGAAACTCCCAAAGTTGGGTGGTTACACACCCAGATTTGAGTCTTAAAGGCTTAGTGACCATCCCACTTTGGCCTCATTTTTTATATTGATAATGTGTGTTATATTTCAACTCCCATGCCTTTAGAAGGAACCCACTATCTTCTTCAAAGTGACATAAGAAGGATGGAAATGCTGACCCGATGGAGAGAACCAAGTCCCCAAAGTTTGGTGGTTACGATGAAAATATTGTTATTGTCAAACATTAACCACTGAAGGAAAATATAACTTTTTGACCTTGAATCCCTAGAAAAAGGGCCCAAACCAGTACAGTTTTATAGAACATTGAAAAAGGAATGAATGAACAATTGAATGTGCAAAACTGACATTGAAAATGCCCTAAAAAGGCACCCCAAATGAGTTTCAAACACAAGATCAACATCATCCCACAAGTAAACTTTTGATAAGGAAGATACATTATTCTATAACTCCACCATGATTGGCAGCTATCTACACATGCTATAGTGAAATTTGGAATTGATGCACGTTTACTCTTATAAATACTCAT
>JAJIYU010012380.1:0-14660 GCA_030144865.1 Tinospora cordifolia | reverse complement strand
TCTCTCTCTCTCTCTCTCTCTCTCTCTCTCTCTCTCTCTCTCTCTCTCTCTCTCTCTCTCTCTCTCTCTCTCTCTCTCTCTCTCTCTCTCTCTCTCTCTCTCTCTCTCCTTTTCTTTTCTTCATATGATCCTTGGCCTTGAGAAGAGTTTTCTTCTTCCTTGTTCTTGTCTTGTGCGTCTAGGAGGAGAAACCCTAGGGGTGACAGCTTGAGAGAAGGGAGAGCTCTTGGGGTGACGACTTGAGATAATGGGAGAGCTTTAGGGGGTCAGCTAAGAAAGGGTATAATGAGATGTGGTTCTTTGGGAAACTGGGGAAGAGATTAGGGTCTTTTGGAAAGTGTGGGTTTTAGTAAGTTTCTTAGGTTAATTTAGTTTCTTATTTAGTGTGAAATTTTAAATTTCAAACTCCATGTGGGATGCTACATCACAATGTGTAGAGTGTTCCCCAAGTTGGCTATTAACCAGCTCTTAGACCCACATAATGTACACATGCCAATCTATAATTACCGGGCTCACTGCTTAGGTTATGAGATCTTATTTTAACTTTTGATTAAAAATCATTTTATTTTAAAGATTTTTCTCACCATTTGGGAGCTCATTGAAGTAGTTATTTATAAGACACTTATTCCAAAATTTTTGTGTATTTATTTTCCCCATAGTTGCAAATTATTTGTACTATGCCCTAAATGTCCATATGAGTAATAAATTTTATTAATTTAATCCCTATCATTTTTTATAATATTTTTTAGATATTTTATTTTGTTCTATTTTATATAAATTATTTTCATATTGCTTTTATAATTACACAGCTGTCTGGTCTAAGGTGAAATGATTGTTCAGCTTTCTGTTGGCAAAATTATCATTTTATCCTTAGTTCGTCCAAATAACTTCATGTACTTAAAATCATTCATTGTTTCACATAGTGTTGTTTTATAGTTCATTCTTCATGTGATTTAACCATTTTATTCCTAGGTGGCTAAATTACCATTTTACCCTTGGGTGGTCAAACTATCATTTGGGGTATTTAATGTGTTTAACACTTCAATGAACTCATTTATGAGTTTGTATATTTTTAATCTCAAAAATTTGAGAAATTTTCAGGGTATCACACAGAGCCACCCTCTTCTAATCAGTGTTTTGATCTCATTCTCAAGATTAAAACATTGATCGATGTGGTGTCCATGGTCTCGATGAAATCGACAATGCTCCATATTTTGTTTAGTTAAAAAGATCTACTCTCATGAGGTGTTGAGAAGGGTGTAGGTGGTATAGGTTGTATTCACGATCCCACGCCTTTTCTCTACTCTTCTATCCTCATTTAGCCTTGGTTAGCAGTTTTTGTTCTCTTGTTTGTCATCCCTACTCCATTTCTTTTAGCCTTAGTGAAGTCTTCTTCTTCCTTTTTGTTTTCGTCTACTCGTCTGCTTCCATGTATTTCTCAACTGGTCCAACAACTCGTGGTATGTGTCAACTTTCCCTTTTTTTTAACAACTAGTGTAGTTTTTCCAATCGTAAACTCAATCTAAAGGCAACAATACTTGTCTTTTCATGGCAATCCCTTACTTCAACTCTAGTGGCCTCAAATTAATTTTTATAATAGAACAAGGATTCTCCAGATCTTTTTCAAGGGTGAAGAGGTTGTCTACCTTCCTTTTTCTCTCTCGCATTCCTTAGAATTGCCCCATAAACTTTTGTGCTAAATCTCAGAATGAGAGATGGACCACAGGGTAAGGTTCCAATACCACTTTCTTTTGAGACCTACCCGTGTTATCTAAAACTCTTGGCACATCATTTTATCATCATAACTTCAAAAGAACATCCATGCTTGATAGTTCTCAATGTGTTATTGGGGGTTGTTGTTCCCTCATAAGCTTTTCCCAAGCATGTCTTCACACCCTTTGAGGTTAGAGTATTCTCTATCTCCTAGGTGAAGGGTGATGGGAGACTATTGTATTCATCTTGAGGAAAAGGATGACTAGCAAACTCCCTTCACAAAGGAGGAGAGGGAGGATGAATGACCCTTTGGTGATGTCGGGCTATGGCTGAAAATCCTCTAGAGCCTCGACTCTGCTTGTGGGAGTAACTTGTCTTCAAGTTCACTCGTTGTTGAGCCTCATGTTGGTTTGAAGATGACTCAATCACCTTGTGCCTCTTCTTTCCACTTGATCGCAGGTTCGGTGGCAATTTTGGGGTGGATTGAATAAAGTTAACACCCTCCCGCCTATGTGGCATGCTGGGTCTAAGGAGGGGCTTTGTGGCGGTGCAGCAGGTTAGTGTAAAAAAGAGCTGGAATCATGGCATGTAAAGTTTGTTGTTGCTTCATTAAATTTTGTGAAAATCTTTTAACAATTCTTTTAGTTACATTGATTTGGGCAGACTTTTGTGCAAAATTCTTCTTCTTTGCTAGTGGTCTTCTTCACTAAGGATGGGGGACCTTTGATAATGCCATTAACTCTTCAGTAGTGGTGATATGGCAGCATCATGATTCATCTTAGCTATTAGTGGGAGAGAATAAAACAACTAGTCATTTCCACATACAACATTAAATGTTGATGAAAATTTTGACTAACACCATAAGATAATGAAAAAAATAGCAAAAATGAGGTGAACACACTAAGTTGAGGGAAAAACCAAGAAAATAAACCTCTCTATCTTTCATTCAAAAAATGTAGTGAACAGTAGATTAAATAAAAAAAATTGTTTGTCCTCTCATCAGGTTTGCAGTGAGTGGGTATTTACAGGCATAAATGTGTTTTAGTTTCCTAATTTCACCATAACACATTTGGATAGTATCATATCTCACATCATTTTGACTCTAAATTTGAGGGTTCTCATTGTGCCGACACATTTTGGAAGGCTCAAATTCAAGTCTCGCCAAGGACAAAACTTTGCACCTAGTCAATGGTGGCTAAGTTGGGAACAATATCGTCACGGTGGGCCCGAGTTATTACAAATGGTATTAGAGCCACTCTGTGTATGTGGAGGTGTGAGTCCTAAGGACAAGACTGCTCCAAAGGGGGGTAGATTGTAATATCTCATATCAGTTCGACTCTAGATTGATGTTTGGGCTAAATGTGCATTTAGGGGTGTCTCATTGTGCCGACGCATTTTGAGAGGCTTAGGTTCGAGTCTCACCAAGGGTAAAACCTTACACCCAGTCAGTAGTGGCTAAGGCAAGGACAATATTGTCACAGTGGGCCTGGAGTATTACAAATGGCATCAGAGCTGCTCTATGTGTGATGGAGGTGTAAGCCTTGAGGAAAAGACTGCTCTTAAGAGGGGGTGGATTGTAATATCTCATATCAGTTCGACTCCAGAGTGATTTTTGGGCTAAATGTGCATTCGAAGGTTGTCATTGTGTTGACACGTTTTGGGAGGCGTAGGTTTGAGTCTCGCTAATAACAAAACTTTGCACCCAGTCAGTAGTGGCTTAGGTGAGGACAATATCATCACAGTGGGCCTGGGTTATTATAGATAGTTACCAATCCTCGTGAGATCTTGAGATCGTGGTTTTTCCTTATCAGGGAAGATGAATCTTGCGAGATAATGTTGATCTTTATTATTTGGACAACAGTTGCAGAGTTTATGGTCACCCTTATCATAGTCAAAGCCGATCACATAAGATATACTCTTGGATTCGTATTTTATGCTCATGCTCAAACTTTAATGGCTCTTGTTTTGTGGGTTTATGTTCGCGATCAACCTTGTTTGTGTGGTCAAAATTGTGTTTATCTTTGGGTATCTTGGTGATTCACTTTTTTCTTACTGCCTGCTCAAAGGCATGATTGATCCATCACTCCAAATGTTACCTTGGATTCCAATGAAAAAATTGATACTTGCTCGAAGAGTTGTATTAGTTGTATTTTTGGCCCTACAAGGAGACATTACCCTTTGTGCCTATTCTTGGAATCTACTTAAAAAGTTGCTACCCTCTGAGCACCGAAGCTGACTTTCATTCCTAAGTATTGCTTCCTCTTCTTGAACTCATCTCTTCCTATCTCATGTGGTACCAACATTTTAGAGTAATTTATGTTTAGAAAATAGATAAATGTTGCCCATGTCATAAACGATGATACATAACAAATTTTTATTATGTGATGATGGAATAAGAAATCATACAAAAAATACTTATCCCTTTATACATAAGAAGTTTGATAATATTGTTGAATGAGGAACAAAGTATAAGTCATAAATTAAGAAACAAATTAAAATTTTGGTTCAAATTTATGCTTACATTTAAATATTCACTTATTTTGAAAATAAACAATTGGCAATTTATGCAATTTTTTATTTTGTATTTAGCTTTTTTTTTTTCTTGTAAAAGGGTTAGCTAAGATATGAGGTATTGACTTAAAAAAATAAAAAATAAAAAAAAAAAAGAAAGAAAAGAACTTAGTACATTAACTCTTTATTTTCAAATAATTACCTATGTATATAACCACGCCATCTCTGTTTTGGGGGTGTTTGTTAGATATTAAAAAAATATGACGTAACTTCTTTAATCACTTAAAGCCTAAATTTTGATGTTTGTTGAAATAGCTTATGCGATCTAACCGCTTAAATAATTATTTTTAAATAATCAGTTATAGATTAACTTTTAATAACTTTTCTTGTTTCAATTATGTTAAAATTAATTTATTTGTCCTTAAAAAATATTTTAATTATTAAAGTAAGGTTAAATTTGTCAGTTTACTATATAATTACTTATTTTAATTTATAACAAATAAGATCATAATTTTTATAATTATTTCTTATAAGTTGTAATAAATATAATTTAAATTATTTTACATAATTGTTTTTTATTATTAATTTTCTTAAAACATAGTCTTAACCAAAACCAAAATATCCGGTGATTTCTCCATAGACTCAAAACGAATTAGGGGTGTTCATCAACCCGACCAACCCGATCAACCCGCCCAACCCGAACCTTTTGGGTTGGTTTCGGTTGAGTTGCATTAGTTATTTGGGTTGAGTTGGGTTTTAAAATGCTTAACCCGAAGGGTTTGGGTTGGGTTGCGGGTTGAATACTTAAAAATTCGAACAAAACCGACCCAACCCGATCTTACATATTCTTCTTTTTTAATTATAAATGCTTTTGAAAATAAATGAAATAAGTTTTCGAAATATTTTTATTATATATAAATGATAAACTTATAAGTAACTATTTAAATTGATATGATTATTTATGTTATATCAAATCTTCTTTCTATATAAATACCATCTATTATTTTTAAAAACTAATAATAATTATTTTTTCTTTCTACAAAATCATCTATTTCATATTAGAAGAATTTTGATTTGAAAGATGACATTATTAAATTTTACTAATGTTAAATTTATGTAAATCAAAGTAATAAGAAGATTTCAAAAATAATATTATTTTCGTATGTATAATGAGTTAACTATAAAATATAATTAAAAATAAATATACAAAAAAATTAATAGTTTTTGTGTAACAAAAACATTAAAATATCATTAAAAAATATTGAATTAGAGCCAACCCGATAAACCGAGCCAACCCAAACCGAATCCGAACTGTTTGGGTTGGGTTGGGTTTAACCATAGATTGGTTTGGGTTGGGTTTAAACTTTTTCAACCCGAACGGTTTGGATTGGGTTGCAGGTTTATCTTAAATCCGACCCAATCCAACCCACGAACACCCCTAAAACGAATGGAACGAAGAGCAGTTTCTCGAACTTCATAATGGCATCCATTAAAGAAGCATCCGAAAACTGAAATGTCGCTCCCACCCACGTCATTACGTCTCGCATTTTCTGAGCAGCACTCGGCGCGAGAGCACTAGATATAGCTCACTCTCGTATAGAAGCCGAAGGAGGTGCACGTGCTTCCACGTACAGTTAAACGAACAGCCTTGATCCGGTAGGGTACTGTTCGTGCAGAGCATTTTCTGTCATACAAACGGAGTATTTTCGTAGTTATGCTAAAGTTTGAAGGCTATGAGAGGAAAACCACTCCTTAATTTTAGATGGTAAAGAAAGAAGAAACCTTCTAAAGTTCCAATAAAAACTCAGGCGAATTTTTCTTTAAAAAGCAACAGCAGCAAAGGCATCCAGGAGTGGCTTTTTCGCACCTGTGGTTTCCGTATAACTTGAAGGAGCTTACGGTCTTTCCTCTCTCTCTCTCTCTCTTCCCCTCTGGATTTAGCTGTCCTCTTCGGTTTCCCTCATTTTCGATTCCTCAGCTTCCCAATCCACCACTGTAAGTTTTGTTGATCCACTCAAAACCCTAACGTTATTCATTTCTCTTTTCAGATCCATTGGTTCGTATGTGGAATGATGTGAATGTAATGGCGATGCTTTTGTTCTTTGTTTTGTTTATTCTTGTTGTTCACGACGATGATCGTTTTGACTTGCATTTTCTGGTTATTTCGATGTCTGTTTTTCTGTTCGATGAATCTTTTTTGGTTTTGAAATCTCCCTTCCGTTTGTTCTGCTTTGATGCGGAGTTTCCAACTCTCTCTGATGCTTAGGAGCTTGAAATGTTGTTTTTCCTTGGATTATATGGGGGTTTTATTAGCTAGATTTTGGATGATGGATGTTTATACTCTATACTGACTGGTGGATGGCTTTTATTGGTTGAGTCATCCATGACTGTATGTTTGGAGAACTGTATTTATCATTCAGGTTGTTGGCATAAATAATCAAGATGTGTGTATTTCATTCTCTTTAATAAACTTGCAAGGTGAAGTTCACATTGACAATGCTGGAGGTATCTTCTGAATTAAGATTGTTTACGTGGAGCCTTGTCTCTGATTTGATTTTCTGTTTAGGCCAGTCATGGGTGATGAGGTAGAAGAGACGTGTCCTCTCTGCGCTGAAGAAATGGACTTGACTGACCAGCAATTGAAACCATGCCAATGCGGCTATGAGGTTTGTAATACAAATCCATGTACTCCAACTTGTTTTTGTGTGCTGGCCAAAGTTTGTGACTACCTGCCTAGTACTAGTGCCTTCTTGCCATTTTGATGAAATAAATGAAATGATAGGACTTGCGTGGATCATGCATTCTAGGATGCTATGAAGGTTTTATCTCAAATCATGGAAAAAAGAAAAGGAAGGTTGAAAGATTGTCTCGTCTCATGACATGAAAAGAAAAGGTTTCAGCTAGCGTAGTATTCAGTCTTGACTGCTATTACAGAGATCTTCAGTAACTCTATTGCTAATATATGTTAGTAATGTTAAAATATTTGAGTAGAAATATTTAGCTGTTCTCCACATTTTTAATTAGTAGAGGATGAACCCTATAAAAATTAGTATAAATCTTTGGATTTTTAGTTTTGATCCAAAATCTCTTCTAGGACTAGCTGTTCATTTTAATGAGTAGAAAGTGGTTTGGCTAAACAGGCTCTTAGTCTTGTCTAGCTGAGTTATGGTTCTCCATTATTTACCGAAAGGCATGTCTCCCAAGAGTGCCTCACTTTTGGTTCTTTGTTTCTCTGCCCTAGATATGTGTTTGGTGTTGGCATCATATAATGGACATGGCTGAGAAGGAGAATACAGAGGGGCGATGCCCAGCATGCCGCAAAACTTATGATAAGGAAAAGATTGTGGGCATGGCAGCAAATTGTGAAAGGTTGTTCTTATGCATCAACGCATAATGTTGTTCCTTCTCTCTCTTTTCTGTTTGTTTGTTTATTTCTTGCTTGGGAAATCTTGAGATTGATTTAAAATTATTATTCGGTCAGGTTAGTGGCTAAGATGAACTCTGAGAAGAAACTAAAGTCACAGAAGTTGAAGTTGAAAAGTCATGAAGGACGGAAGCATCTAAGTGACGTTCGAGTGATTCAGCGGAACTTGGTGTATGTCATTGGAATACCTTCCAATTTAGCTGATGAAGATGTGTGTAGTTCTCAAAACCCTTGCCTTTCTTATAGCTTGATCTGCATTTTTTCTTGGTCTTAAAATTGGTTCTCCCACACCATTATCTAAATTAATGTCTAAGATTTCCATTATATACAGTAGACTCAGTGTTGCTCATTAATTTGGTTGATCAACATGCACATGGTTAATTTTTATGTTGTCATTGTTTAAGTATTACTTTATGGATTTAAGCAGTTTCTTCAGCGAAAAGAATATTTTGGTCAGTATGGGAAGGTTTTAAAGGTGTCTATATCTCGTGCAGCCGGGGTCACCAGTCAGTATTCTTCTAATAACACCTGCAGTGTGTAAGTGTTCAATGGTCCTTAACACATTGCATTTTCCGCATTATCAATTTTAGAAAAAAAAAATCTTTGTTAATGCATGCCATTTTTCTTTATGCCTCTCATGTTTTAGATGCATGTTTGACTTCTTCTTTTTTAAAATAAAAAAATTTGGACCATGAATTTTCTGTTGTTTTAGCTCAAAGAAACATGCCATTTTTCACAGATCCCATTCTTGTTCTTAGTTGTATGCTTGACTTTTTTGTATTCTTGAGCCAATAATTGTCACTTGGTCTAATTCAAAGATCATCATTTTTAGGAATGGAGTCCCAGCAAGAGTTTGAGTGGATCTTAACGTCAAGTTAAATTGGATATGATGCTTGTGTTACACTAAAAAGTTTTTCTCCAATAAGTTTTTTGGGACCTGCCTAATGATATTTGAGTTTTCACAAATTTGACTTGAAGTTATGTTTTGGGACCTTCCTATGCTAAACTAGTCATGTTTCTGAATTTTGCCTCAGATATATAACTTATTCAAAAGAGGAAGAAGCAGTTCAGTGTATTCAATCTGTGCATGACTATATCTTGGATGGTCAATCCTTGAGGTAAGGAATACAGCCCATGATCCTATATATTGAAAGCATGTATAAGTGTATCCTAGTTTTTTGACAGTGAAACATATATATAAACCAATACTCAAAAGCAGTGACATTGGCAATAAATTCATTTTTACATCAAACAAAAGCCCAATAAGTCTATCCTAGTTGAGGTGGGTTTAATAATCTTGGTGGGGTTTTTTATTGCAGAGCATGCTTTGGAACTACCAAGTACTGCCATGCTTGGTTGAGGAACACTGTATGACTTATGTTGTCAAGATATGTTAATTGCTATTTAAATCTTCCCAATGAAAATTCTTAACCGTCAAAACTTTTTGGTGAAGCTTTGCCATTCATTGAGTTTGAATATTGTATTTTACTGGTTCAGCCTTGCACCAATCCAGATTGCTTGTATTTGCATGACATTGGCTCTCAAGAAGACAGCTTTAAGAAAGATGAGATAGTTTCTGCCTATAGAAGGTATACTAGTGAATTCAGTGGATCCATTTTCTCTCACTTCTTTATTTTCATTGATTCCGTTTCCTTTTTTTTTCCAAAGAAATGCCCCAGTTTATAATCCATGGGGAAAATATTTCTTTATTGGTTTGTTCTGCTTGATCTAATGACTTTGTAGAATATCTATTTCTATTTTGCTTGGATGCATGTTAGATTATGTAAGTGCTAACTTTTCCATGTCATTAATGAAGAAGACACTTGTGTTATTGCATGACTTATGAGTGCTATTATCTAACTAATGAGATGAAAATGACTAAGCCGAAAATCTCATTGACTACATAATGTATTATTCTTGGAAATGTTGAGAAATACCTTGAGGGAATGTCACATTAATATAACTATGGGATGAAGTTCCAAGATTCTGATATTTAACTGAAATAAGTATTTACCTGTCTCTCTTATTCGTCTTCTTTAATGTTTGATACATCACAAATTCAAATTTGGCATCCATGTAATTGTTAAGTTTTGATCAGAAACACTTCATATTAATTTTAATCATATCCACAAATTCATGCCATTATAACCTTTATCTAATAGGTTTTATTTTGTACAAACAACATCCAGTTGCCTAGCATAACATCTACGAAAAACCTTAAGAGCATCATGTGAGCCAATGCATTCTTGGTTGTTGCCAAATGCTTAATGTTTTTGGCACCTTTGTTTATAGCATATTAGTTATTCTCTCTGTGACTTATATTGGTCATGATTCGGGCAATTCGTAGGTTGCAACTTGGAATTTTTGTTTAATTTGTTGAAATTTTAGCAAAAGGATATTTCTAATTATTCCTTCCTCTGATGCAAATATAATTCCTCAACTCCATAAAATTAGATCAGATTCGCATATATTTCTATTTGTGGGCATGTTAGATTTAATTACTTAGCATTTTGAACTGAAGAGTCTTCAAATTTGGCATCCATGCAAATGTTAATGAGGATTTGGACCTTACCTGTACTAAGAAGATAACTTTTTCTTTTGTTAATTAAAAAATTGTGATTTATTTTATATTTTTTCTTCCTAATGTGTGGATCTGTTGGTATTTAAAGATATATTTTTTGTTGAAACATCCAATACTTTTGAGGATAAATCCCTTTTGTAGTATCGGATACAGCTTATTTTCTCTGTTATTGTTTCCTACGCATTTATTTCAATATGCATGATTATATTGACTAAGTCTTATTCCTCTTGAAGGAGTAGAATTGCACAAATTAATGGTGCTGCGAACAATTTGCTTCAGCGTTCAGGAAATGTGTTGCCTCCTCCTGCAGATGATACATTTAATAGTTCTACTTCCTCAGTAAAACCTACTGTGAGAAGTATCTCCAATGTAAGAAATATAGACTTTTTTTTAATTTGATTTTTTATTTTTTATTTTTATCTAAAAATATATGATTTAAATTGGAAGGTTCAATAATTTTGTTTTGTTAGGGAATATAATGATTTAGTGATATATTTGTTAATGTTTTTATAGGTCTTATATCACATTTTACATGCTTAGAAAAGCATCTCTGATTTTGTCTGATCTTGTTATGTTTTTGTCATTAGAATGTTGTAAGTCAGGAAAGCTGCTTTTCCCCTCATGGCACTTCTGGAAGATCTATTAATCTTCCAGCTGGGGCTTCATGGTATGCTATTTATTGCTTTCTTCTTAATTTTACTTCCATAGGTGTCATGACAGCCACTTAGTAATTTTTTTTTCACCATTTTTGCTTTCAAGGGGATTGCGTGCAACAAAGGGACATCCTCCAACTGCACCTCCTTGTTCAGATGAGCCTGCCAAGCAGAATCCTGATGCTCCAACTGGTTTGTTGTATTTCATTTCTGTGCTTACAAGCATCATTTTGGACTTAAACATGCATATTTTTGAAAAAATTTGTTACAGAACTAACTGATGTCACACATCCTAATGGCGGATTAGGAGCTCCTGAACAATATGCTGATGGACATGGTTGTACAGTTACAGTTGATGAATCCAAAGATGTTGACCAAGATGCAGCTTCCAGTACTGTAAACATGGTTAACAAGTTGTCTAGTCTGCCTGCATCAGAGGATATTGATGAGGGCATCAAATTGTCATCCAAACTGACAAACTATATTGAAATAGATGGACAATCTCACAATTCAACATCAGATAAGAATGGCATTCTTTCAATGAACAAAAATATCCACAACTTGTGCGCTGGATTGTCATCATTACATATGGATAGTCATGTTTTTGTGCCTTCCAATGCTAATGATTATTTACCTGGTTCACATAGGAATCAATTCTTGGAACACTCTTATCCTCAATATGATAGCAAACAATTGTCCTTGCAAGAAATGAAAGTTACTCCATTACATGGTGCTTGTATTTCAAAGGAAATTCCTGGATGGGTTTTACAATCCCACATGCAAGGACCTAAGGACGAAATGAGAGAGGATTTTCTGCCTCTTGGTGAACGAGATTTGAAGGATTCAGAAATTAGTCATAACCCATTATGTTTGCCTCATACGTCTAATGCATTTTGGTTGGGAAATGATCCTGGTAGCTTTTCTTTGCAACACAGTAATCCTCATGGTTCTTGTAATCCAGGTTGTCATGATCTATTGCCAGCAGATGGAGATATTGATGGACCTTCACTCCCATCTACATCTGGTAATTCATTATCACATGTGAATGGTGAGAACAAGATCAGCAACCACTGTGAGTTGGATGAAATGTCTGAGCATTTCAATGCGTTGCCAAGGGTAGAGAAGGATAAACACTTGGGTAAACTAAATGAGGACTCAGCTGCTGCTTTTGAAGGACAGACTGGTGAAGATATGTGCGAACGTACAATAATTTCAAACATCTTATCATTAGACTTTGACCCATGGGATGAGTCATTGGTGTCACCTCACAAGCTAGCCAAAATATTGAGTGACAATGATAGACAGCATGGTTCTCTAAAACTTTCAAGCTCATGTAAAATGCAGAACAGTGTTCAATCCCGGTTTTCATTTGCACGACAAGAGAATTTTGTGAGCTGGGGAAATGATTTTAATTTTTCAGCTAATGTCATGAACAAAGATCATTCCCATAACGATTATCTGCAGAATAGGGATGTAGTTGTGAATAAACCTCAGAATGGCTTTTTCTCCGATATTTCAGAAGGTTCTAATATTTTTCCCAGCAGCAAATCAATTTTCTCCTCTAATAAGCTTTCTGGTGAGTATAATACTTCGCAAGTTTCTGCAATGGTCATTTTCTTTGGTTTATTATGATGGTCTCTCAATTTACTTTGCTACAGTTGCTATCTTGATTTACTCTTCACATTCATGCCAATGTTATGCTTGCTGTTCTTTACTTCTAGCTTTGTGATATCTCTGTTACAGTAGTGGAAGGAAGCTGCAAATGAAATATTTTTTTCTTTTCTACATCATTAGTCTTTATTTTTCTTATCTTTCTGTAGTTGGCTTCTTTTTGATGCATTATTATTGGTTGCTTTTAAATTAGTTTTATTTCTTGGTTTGTATTGCTATAAGTAAATGTGACATCCAATTAGTGTCAGTTGTTTCATATATAATTATTGTAATCTGATCTGTTTCTGGTGAAAAAGATGTCAGCTGAAATGTCAGATAATTTTTTTTGTCCAATATCACATTCAAAACGTTTTATCTTTTTATGGACAGAAATTCATACACTATTTTTTCATAATTGAGTAAATATTGCAATTTTTAAACCGCATTATATTTTCACGCTCAACAATGGATTAGCTTCTTATGAAAACCAACTTTATGATCTGCCAGGTTTTTCTTTGTTTTTTTTATTTTTAAGGGACCGGGAATTAATGTTTAATTGTACCAACACAATGTTTGATTTTTTTTTACGAGACCACAAGAGAAGTTATTAAATCTATAGTTCATGGTCTGAAAATCATGTTTTAATGGCAGAGGTATTGCGTCTTATGAATTATATGATTTTACTTCCTTTTAGAACTTTAGCATCTGCAGGTTTTACTTTACTGCATGTGAAAGTTGATCTTTTTGAGTTTTGTTCTCCTGAAGCTTTGAGAGGTCAAATTTCTGCTCCACCTGGATTTTCAAGTCCTGCTAGAGCACCACCTCCTGGATTTTCGGGTACAGACCCGGACATGTCTTTTTCTGGTTTGTATATTTCTGTCTTATTTTTACAACTTTTGAGAAGTCTACACACATTTTTGTTGACGTCATCTTTTTCTCTGGCTCAGTGAATGAATCGCTTGAAAGTTCTGTGTTTAGAAACCAGTATCAGATGCAGTTAAATAGAGACCAGGATGCTGGCAATGATGTTGAACTTATTGATCCTGCTATCTTGGCAGTAGGCAGAGGAAGAGTGCCAAGTGAGATGAATAATGCAAGCTTTGATGTGAGATTTACGTTCAATTCACAGCTCACTGCCTCTGAGATTGAAAGGAGACTTCAGCTGTTGATGCAGCAATCCATATCTGGACAACAGAATCTCAGGTATTTTGAGGATATCGGTGACCTGTTTTCTCCTCTCACTGATCCTTATAATGCAGATTCAAATCTTATGAAGCAAACCCAGCTTGCTGAGTTGTCACTCCAGTCTAGAAATTTACACACTTTAAATGGTTGGGATGGGTGGCATGAGGTCCAAAGAGGTAATGACCTGGTTATGGCGGAGCTCCTTAGAAATGAAGGATTTGCTCTCAACAAAAATATTCCAGGATATGAGGGTTTGAAATTTCAAATGTCCAATTTGGGCAGTCTTTACAGTTGAGCATTTGGGAGGTTGTGATCCATGTGAGAAATGGAATGAACTCCCTACTCGTCTATCATCTTGGTGGTTTGGCACATACAATCATGTGCATAAGGTCACTTTGCATTTGTTGGGTTAGGCAACTCTGGTTGGACTCGTTGGGCACTTTGTCCTCTGGACAGCAGATTGAAGAAAAAAATGTTTGTGAGTTTGGGTCTAAAACTGTTGGGAGATGAGCAGCAATTCTTTCATGTCAGTGACAACCAAGAAAAGGTTAGTTGCTGGCTGGTGCATCATGTCACATTTTTCTTATTTTCTTTTCTTTCCTTCTGTTATTACCTGCTTTCTCGCTTTATTATTGTAGTTTTTGGATGGGATTAGGCATGGAATTTTCCCTGCAGAGGTTTATGGTGCACAGGTGAACTGCCATGAAAATTGATCTTCTAGATTGTACTGGATTAAATTGTAGGAAGGTACCATTTCATTCTTTTTAAGCTGTTGATATGGGCCTTTTTGTTTATTTATTTATATATTTTTCTTTTGTTGTTGGCGTGGTTGTCGTCCTTGTCTTATGACAGATGAACTCTCTCTGATCCTTGTTTGTCTGTTTTCATCCTTTTTAAAGTGACATTCTTTACTTAGCAGCTGGAAATATGTGCGTATAATTAT